>WEZZ01003686.1:55091-75534 GCA_013400585.1 Chloropsis cyanopogon
TGTCAGTCACTATCTAGTAAATAAGACTTTATTTCTCTTTTTCCAAGACAATGAAAAGGATGAATATATGTATGAAAATCTATATATTTATTTAAATAAATTAAGAACATTTTAGTATTTTCCCTGGGTAACCAGAAAGTACCAAAAAGTACTTTATATTTTGTGTTTTAGTAGCCAAGAATAAACAATGAAAGCAGAATTCTTTTCTTTGAAAAATAAGAGCACGAGGTGAAGAGTAGTGATGACTTTTTACCTGCATTTAAAAGTTATTATTAAAATAGACATTTTAATGCACAATGACATATTTCAAACTACCACAGTTGTAATTTACCAAAACACGTGGTTCATTCTCCTTTGAGTTCAACACAATTGTCCACAGCAGAACACAGCAAAGTCCTGCATTTTTTCTCTGCGAGGAAAACACTTGTGGTCATTAAGAGGTCTCTGTGATTAAAATCCTGCCCAAAATTTATAGTATTTACACAAGAGTTGAGTAGCAGGCTATGCCTGTTTTCTTGTTTTCCTCCTCCATATTAAGACTATTTTGTCCTGGTTTAGGAACACATGTACAGCTTTCTTGAACTGACTTTTCAGCAGAAACACAATCTTATCTTAACTGGAAGGAAGGAGTGTCTATTTCAAGTCTCTGAGTTCCTGATTCAAATCAATCTAGGGAAAATTCTTTAAAGGAGCTTATTTAATATTAGTAGACAGATCACTAATAGGTTGCAAAGGGAATGCAGAAAGCCTGAAGACCTGAAAGATTACCAAGTTGTGTCTTTGTATTTATCCACCTGTATCCCTAAACTAACTTGCATGTTCAAAGGTGTTTGTTTTGTTTTCAAACCCAGAAAATGTGCAGATATTTGGTGTATGGTCACATGTGTTGCCTGTGTTGCCAGGGAAGTCTTTAAGGCTTACTTGGTTTGTTCTTCCTAAATGAACAGGAAAAATGTAATGGTGGTTCTGATATTTGCTTAGGTAGCTGACTGTGAAACTCAGAGGAGCAAAAATATGGATTGTTTTGCTCAGATTTTAGTACCATGTTTCTTTCTAAGTCTTGCACTAATATCCACAATATATCACAGGAAATTCCACAGCCAAAATATTAAGGTCAGAAACTAAAGCTGTCGAGGTTAAGACCTAAGTTCCTTTCATTTAATAAGTACCTGTAAGTTTGTGGAAAACACTGGTGAAATCTGAAAGCCTACAGGGGTGGAAGTTGACCAAAGCACTTATACTGACATGGCTCCTGGTTTGGATTTGGATCTCATCCTACATCGCCCCAGAAGTCCCCATGGTGGTCTCTGTTTGGGCACATGAATGAAGAGCCAAAGGAGCTGATATCGCCCATTTGTTCATAATAACTTGTCAGTCAGAAAAGCCCTGGTTGTTCCTGAGGAAAAGACTGATGTAAATGAAGGGTTTAATCATGACACTGTTGAGTAAAAGAGTATCACCCAGGAAATCAGGGCTACAATAAAACAAAATTAGCTGTGTCAGGAGTGGGAATTATCAATGCTTTTGGAAGCATGCACTTCTTTGGTCAACACCATCCCATGAACTTTCTGCTCACGGAGCTAATATGGTTCATGGACATTTCTCAATAGGTAGTTTGTTCATGGTCAACCTACGTGGGGAAGCAAGAGAGTTTCATGATGTGGATGTGGCCCTTCTGTGCCAGATCTTAGAACCAGAGAGAGCCTTCCAGCTCTTCAGTTTATCTTTGAAAGATCTATCTCAAGAGTTGTAGTTCCAGAAGCCCATTGACTCAGGGCTTATAAGATGAAATTTGATCAATTAATGCTCTGACACATTGTGGTATTTTGTGATTGTCCAAAACAGCAAAGCACTGCCTGATGATTGGCATGGTACACTCTGAGAACGTGTTCTTAAGTTATGGCATTACATTTCTTCCTAAAATTTTGACTGGCTCATCCCATGTGTTTTATGGCTTTTACGCATTGCAGATTTGCATCATTTTTTATCCTGCAATGTGCAGGCGTGTTACCTTCACAACTGACTTAGTAGCTAATATATTACATGAATATTTCAAATTATTTCTTTTAAGGCTGCCTGTGTCAAGAATTAATGCCACCTACCCATGTCAGGAACCTTCTTGAACTCCAGTTTTATTGCTTACCTTAAATAATCAAAACAAATTTCATCTGACAGTTTTATTTATTGCTTGTCAGTTTTCTTGGAGTGATAATGAGCTTCTATTCATCCCACCAGGTTGAGATATTTTTGTATTTTCATTGACATTGAGGGGCTGGAGCATGTCCAGAGAAGGGAATGGAGCTAGGGCAGGGTCTGGAGCACGGGTCTGATGAGGAGCAGCTGAGGAAGCTGGGGGGGCTCAGCCTGGAGAAAAGGAGGCTCAGGGGGAGTATTCTCACTCTCTACAACTCCCTGACAGGAGATTGGAGCCAGCTGGGGATGGGTTCTTCTACCAAGAAACATGCACTAGGACTAGAAGAAATGCCCTCAGGTGGCTCCAGGGGAGGTTTAGATTGGATATTAGGAAAATTTTCTTCACAGAAAAGGTGGTCAAACCTTGGAACAGGCTGCCCAGGGCAGTGGTGGAGTCACCATCCCTGGAGGGATCTAAATGCCATGTAGATGTGGCACTTGGGGACATGGTTTAGTGATGGCCTTGGCAGTGCTGGGGTTAATGATTGGACTTGATGATCTTAGAGGTATTTTCCAAACCAAAAAATTCTATGCCTCTTTATGTATTAAGTCTCATTCCTGGAATGTATTCATTGAATAAGAGAAATCTGAACGTCCCAACTCGTGTTCCACCTTAGTTTGTTCAGTATCATGGACAGCAGTGACACAGGATGTCAAAAGCTCAGTGACCTCCTGTGTTGTGTGAACTTGGGCTGCAGATCCTTGGCCAGGGCAGCTCTGACAGAGATTAGGGGGGATAATGTATTTCTGTATCAACAGCTGTGAACAGGACACCTCACATGACTGCAGGTGCTTCTCTCCAGCCCTGACTGAGCACATGTGCCAGGTGAAATCTTCAGCACAAGACTTGAAGTGATGATGTCTCCATGTGATGGAAAAAAGAAGAAACAATAGTACTTGCACCATCATCCATTCATGTTGCTTAAAATTCCAGTTAGGTATCCCACGCTTTTCAATCCTTTTGTCTCATTTCACACCCTGTGTGTGGGCACCATATCCAAATAAATATGCTTATAAAATGTGTTTCTGCAAAATATTAAAATAAATTAGACTGATCAGTAAATCTGTCCTCTTTGCTATTATTGAAGGGAGTTACTCATTAATAATATTTTATATAAAAGAATGTCTCTAGCCTTAAATTAAAAAGTTCTTCAGATACTTTTGTAAGACAGTCCAGACACCTGCTGTTTCTGTCTGCATCAGTCTCAAGGAATTAAGTAGGAGTGTAACAAAAAAATATTCACCCCTGGAAATGTTCTCTAAAGGAAATTAATAGAAATCATACTGAAAACATATAGATCAGCGTATAGAACAACTTATCTCCCGTGGAAGAATATATTAAATCCTATGGAGGCAAAAAAATCCATTGTTCAATTTGAAGCACTTAAGAATTTCTGAGAAAATTTCCTTTTCTTTTTTTCCAATGAAAGTCCATGGGAATTTTCCGTATGGGGCTGATATTAAAGAAACACAGAATCACAGAATGGTTTGGGTTGAAAGGAACCTGGAATGTCATCTAGTTCCAACCTCCCTGACATGGGCAGGGACACCTTCCACTATCCCAGGCTGCTCCAAGCCCTGTCCAACCTGGCCTTGGGAACTTCCAGGGATCCAGGGGCAGCCACAGCTTCTCTGGGCAGCCTGTGCCAGGGCCTCACCACCCTCACAGGGAAGAATTTATTCCTAACATCTAAATCTAATCCATATAATATATCTCAAGGATGAGTGATGAAGAAAGTGAAAACTTTGCAACTGGCTCATGACATTTCCTATAGATCTTGACACGTAGAAATGAGAGGACATGAAATGTGCTGTAATCCACCTCTGAGTGGCAAAAACCTCTTAACACCAAACAGGATAGGCTTTACTTCCAGAGGTGGATGTGCCCAATGTGCAGCCCTTGCTGAGAAAGAGATTTCCAGCTGAAGCCTAACAGCTCCCATTGTGCAGAGTGGGCTGAGATATTAAACGCTAGGCTTAAAAAGATTTAAAAAAAAAAATCAACTTTTCCAGTGCTCTGATTAATGTCCCTGAAAAATGTGCTTTAAAGGAGCCAGTCAGCTTTCATCTGAACAGGTCAAGAAGGGAGAGACACCTTTAGAGCACGCATAAAGAGGGCATAATGTTCAGTTTGGGTAGTGCCTTACCTGATGAATTCTGATTGCATCCTCATTTGACTCGTTTAAACTGTTACTAAATGTTCTTTAACACCCAGTGAACTAAACACATTGAGGAGAACTTAGTTTGAAAGCTATTATCGTATTCATTTCTTTTACACTTCTGAGAACATTGCTTATGGCACCTTACGAATTCCTGTGAATTCCCTTTTTAGTACCTTAGATAGAGGGTGTGAAAGAGAATATGATCAAAATTAATGCTGAAACATCTCCATAGGCAAAATACTGCCTGGAAAATCAGGCCTTAAGGAGAATTCACTGTTCAGCTTTGGCTTTACATTCACAGCTGAGTGTATTCTAAGTGTTTTATATGGAAAGTAACATAGATATGAGCACTTGGCTTCCCAGTGAATTAGGAAATCCTACTGTTCTACCACTTTGTGCAAAGTATTGGAAAACCAGAGATGATACACAATGTGTAAACTGCAAAGGCTCTCTTGTTCAAAGACATTGCTCTCCCATTCACAACAGGCCTCAAGACCTGCAGATAAAGGCCAAACAATCACAGAATCATGAAATGGTTTGGGTTGGAAGGAGCTTTAAAAATTGTCAAGTTCCACCCCCTGCCACAGGCAGAGATACTATTCACTAGACCAGGACCAAGCCCCATCCAACCAGGCCTTGAACACTTCCAGAGATGGGGCAGCCACAGCTTCTCTGGACATATGAAAATGGCCAGCTGGTATTTTATAAATAAATCAAATAACAACTTTTTAAATCAATTGCTTTCCAGTCCAAGGTAAAGTCAAATAATGGACACAGTACTGCTGTTGAGAGGGGTAGCACTAAAGTGTTGATATTTGGAGCCAGAGGAGTCTGTAATGTAGGTGTTTAGGGGGATGTACTGTATTATTCCTAAGTTGTACCTTCTAATCAAACAATAGCACATGATCTAAAAGCCAAAATTTTTCTCCCTATTCTTTGCATAACCAAAGGCTGAATATACAAAATTGCAGCTTCTGAGAGGTTTTGTATAATTATAACTATATAGTTATATATATCTATATAGTTATAACCTTCTGAGAGGTTTTGTATAACTAGATTACCACTGAAGTGACTAACAAAATTAACCAAGAGGTAATCTTTTTGCTATATTCATATTCCCACTGATGTTCTGAGAGTAAATCTTCCTCTTAAATGCATTATTTTAGACAGCCAGTTGGAGGTGGTAATGTGCAGAGTGGATGGTATTTTGATATTTCTGCACCCAGGTGTGGTTTGAGGCTTGCTAGTTGTGATTTTTTTTTTCAATAAGCTTCCCTTTATATTATGGGATCTTCTCTGATGAGCAAAAAATCTAACCAAAACTGTATCATGTCCTCTGACATGAGATGGTTCTGGGGATAATCAGATTTAGGAAAAGTTCAAATATCATGTAGAAATGCAACCAAATTTGTATAATGTATCTTTCATTATGTACAATGCAGATATCTGTAATCACATGCTGAAACTCTCTACAGAAAGAAGGGAGAAAGGAAAAATTGAAGGGGGAAGAAAAAGCCTTTTTAGGAATCACTGCAGCTCATTTGAAATAAATATCTGAGGAGGTTAGATTAATTATTTGCTTAAATTTCCCTTGCTCTGTGTTGGCTTTGCTGAGTGTTGCAGGATACCAGCTCTGTGGACATTTTTAGTTGGGCGAGATGTGTCCCATGTGTGGTGTTTATGTCAGATGTGACCTGATGGATATAACCACCTACCACCTCTCCTGGGGCTCTAGCCTGACATTAGACATAGAAACTTGAATATTCTCTGTCTTCAAGAGCAAACCTGACAAACTGGGGGTTAACAGCAGAAAGGAGGCGAAGCATCGTGTACTTTTCCTGTCTACACAATACCCAGATGGCATCAATCTGGTATCCCCGAGAAATCCCTTGATAAATTGCAACATACAAGCAGATTGAGACAGTGGGCTTGCATAAAATCTGATGTGCATTTAGAAGGAGAAGAATAGCTCAGATTCCTGAAAATAATCATTATTTTCAAACAGTATCACAGAGTATTCATGAAATGCACTTGGTTTGCATGTGTATGTGTGCTTTTCTCTCCTAATCCTGTCGATTGCACAGTATTTTAAAGTCAGATGAAAGGAAGAGCAAGCAAACAGGGTTTTTTCCATGGCTTTGATGTCACTAATGTTCTGTCAACTGGCTTATTAAACCATACACTCTTAGTACTCTAAGCAAAAGCTTGAGTGCTTTACAAGGTGTCTAAAAATATACTGTGATCCTTAAAAGTATGATCATACTTATCGGACAAGACACTAAATAAAAGATGATGCTCAAGACCTCTTTTATATTTTATTCACCTCTACATATAAGTTTAATCAGAGCGGCAGAATTTTCCATTCAGTCATAGTCGGTTAGGGAAGTCTTGTGGAGTTTGGAGGTGAGGTTTTTACACTCTGTGTTTTAAAAACAGTTTAAACAACACCATCCAGCTAATTTCCAGCACGGAGCAATCTGCAATGAAAATGACACTGAGAGAAGAAATTGCTTGCAGCATTATTTTGTTGCAATAGAATACAACAATCCCACAAAGGAACAGGGGGATCAGTGATAAGTGTTGAGCTCACAGGACTTATACATAGTGCAAAGCAGCAAAAAATCTGCATTGAATCCCAAGTCTAAAGTGACCTGTCACCCTGATGACAGTGACTCCATTCTTTTCCTGCAAAGAAGTTTCTTTCCTGCTCCCATTCCCTGAGGGTTTGTACACTTGTCCAACCTCTGCAGAATTCCTGAATTCATTCCATGACATTAGAATTGTAAGAAGAGAGGTTGGAAAAAATGTGCCCAATTGGCCAGATTTTTAGCTGGTGCAACCTACCTTCTCTTATGTGGTGGGACTCAGTAAAGATTTGTCACCAGACTTTCTTTTGAAAGAAATATAATTCTATTGAAACTTTGTAAGCTACTTACTCACAGAATCACGGATGGTTTGGTTTGAAAAGACCTGAAATATCAGTTAGTTCCAAACCACTGCCATGGGCAGAGATACCCCCTTAGGTCCTTCTTCCTGCAACCCATAAAGTGAGAATGCAGTGCTATTCCCCAGGTTTTGACTTGGAATGTCTTTTAAAATTATTACTCCAAATTTTGAGAAGGTTTTGTATTGCAGTGAACTTCTGAGTCTGTTGACATTAGCACTGACTCCTTTTGGCTTCTGTGGGACCAGAATATTTCATTTGGTTTGTTTTCCAACTAAACAGAAAATGTTTCCTTAGTATTTGTTCTATTACCTTATCTCAGATATGTTTTTTTCTTTTTGTTGCTGAGTAGCATTCCTAATAAAACTGGGTCACAGGAGTAACAAGAGGGAGCTTCAGAAGACGAGTAGCTCTTGCTCTTTCCCTGCTTTCTGTTTGGTACTTTAAGCCTCTGCAGAGCTTTTAATCCCAGATCTCTGGATGGGATTCAACAGGCTTAGCAACAAAACATAAAAGCTTACTAAAAGTACCCCAGAAAGGACTGCATTATGTCTGCCTTTTTCCTAGCTGATCGTTTATTCTTCCGCTTTCATATCTATTGTTTTTAATTACTTTTCGTCATTTTTGAAAGCCATGTACTCTTGCTTTTCATTTGAAAAATAAATCACCTGGCTTGATAAACCCATGCAGTCATGCTGAATGGGGAATCTGCATTTCTACTTCCAAAGGCAGCCTCCAGGTCAGCACATGAAAATTCTGAGGTCAAAATGTTGTCAGTAATGAGATCTCAGTATTTCAAAAGTTCACATAGCTCTTTGTACAATGCGGGAGAATCCCTCTGTTTCCTCTGGTGCTGTTTCATGTTAATTTGGAAGCTGCAAACCAGCATGAAATGTTTCAAATAAAACATCAGTTCATCTTGGATCCTAATTTATGGCTGTTGCAGAGTGCTGGGGTTGAAGCTGTTGAATTCTTAAGAATGAGAAAAAGACAATATGTGAACCTAAAGAGTGCAGTAGAGAAATAAGAAGTGAGTTAATTGCAAATGCTCCAAATACATCTTATACATGGAGACAAGATCCATTTTTTCCTGCTTTACACTTCCATAATAAAAGGTGCAATTAATAATTATTTGTTTTATCAGTATTTTTCCTCCTTCCCTCCCTTTTTCAAAGGATACCTGACATTGTAGGTATAAATTTAAACCCATGAGACTTGTTCACCTTCTTCTGATAGCCCTTGGAGCAACTCAGATGTTCATGGCAAACTCATTCCAATTTGGCAATACATGTTGTGGCAGAAGGAGGGGATCTGGAAGTGCTCATCACTGCAAACAGAGAAAGCTTTGAATTCTGACATGCAGAAGTTCTTCACCAAGTCTTTGAGGAAAAAATTGACACCAGCAGTCCAACAGACCTGTAGATCGAGGATCCACAAACAGTAAATCCTGATCACCCGGAAGCCTTGATACTTTTATGACAGAAAAGCTTATTTTAAAGTTTTAACCACTTGTTTTCATCTTTCCTTCCTCATTTACCCTTCAAAGCTTTGGAGTATCAATGAGAGCAAAGGGATTATGAGAAAATTTCTCATGCTTCTGAAGCTAAACAAAATGTGGACATCATGAAAATAATGTAAATTTAAGAAGCAGCATTTTTCTACAGGAATTGAGGTCTACAGTTTGTGAGGAGACAAGACCTACATGAACGTTAACAATGTTGGTGTAAAAGAGGAGTTGAGCACAAGCTTTTCATTACAACTTCAGAAGCATTTCCTTGAAAGCCAAATACTTAGAGACTGGCCTCTCATTCTGGGCTGTCTTGTATTCTAATGTATAAGAACATTTTTTGTTTTAAAACATTTCTTAAATTATTTTAGAATACATACTGCGGCTCTAGATGTGCCACCTTTATCATCTGTTCACAAACAATGTTTATTGAGCATCTGTAGTCCAAGGCCCTAGAGATTAGAGAAGCAGGGATCCTCTCTGGGCTGAACCCAAGCTCTGAACCTTTAAGAGTTTTGTCTGGTATTGATGTTTGCATCCATCTGAAAATGCTGACAAACTGGACTTCCAAACCTTCAGAAACAACCCAGAGATGCAAGAAATGTGATTTTCTCCCTGCTTTTTACTCCTTTAAACAAACCCAGCAGGGTATATCAGATGTAGATTGCGGATTAAGTTATAATTACAATCAATATCTTTTCCATGCCCCATTCTCCAAATAATATATATTTCAGTCAGTGCACTTCGGGGATTTATCTCTGTGAGGCCTGTTTCTGCCCAAATCAGTGTGTCTTTCCCTTTGATATTCCCACAGTGTTCACATATACCCTCAAACATACACAGCCCTGGGTAATATGTCTCCAATGCGATGAAATCAATGGGAACACAGCCTTTTTTGCCTGACAGTATTGTCAGGGTGTATTATCTGGTTTAGGCTGTGGCTTCAGTTCATAGCAGTCGTCAGTTAAATTTCCCTTTCTGAAGCTGAGCAAAGTGTGGTAATGTCACAGCCACAGGCGACTGCCGCTCACAGGACGGTTTACCGGTGGAGCTTAGCCTCCTGGCTTGTCACAGTGTATATATCTCAGGGTCTTCTTTTCCTTCCTACTCAGAGATTTCCAAGAATGTTGCCTGGAGCAGTCATGGGATGCAAAAAAAGAGAGATTTTTGTTCTGCACTTAGCAACATTACCACACTTCACACTCAGTTTCTGATAAGGGGAAATTTAACTGACTGCTCTGAACTAGATATACCAGATAATACACTCTGACAGTGCTGTGGATAAAGGCTGGCAAACCTACTAATTTATATTTCATTATCCCTGCACTTGGCTTAATCTGTTATCTCTTACTAAACGTTAGCAAGCTCACAAAGAGCTGCACTGAACAGCAGAAAATGGAACCACAAACACCTCTTGAACACAGGGTGGCTTCTGTGCCAGAGGGTAGATGGGGCATTTCGGCTACCCAACCCTCCCAAAAGTGAACCCACAGCACTGATGCACAGCCTGCTCTTTAAGCCAAGGTTTGTATCCCCATACAACCACCTGTCTGTCAATGCAGAGTGGGATTTTTTTCTTCCCTGGGTCTCTGAAGGGGCGTTTGTTCCATCTGTAGGTGTTCAAGATAGAGGTTCATCAGGAGAGCTGTGGTTGTCAACACAGCCCACAACTCCAGCTATTTCAGAAGTGGGTGATATACACAGATCAAAATGCTCCCTTGCTTTCCAGTCTCCAAGGAATGGCAATATGAGTTATAGCAGGTGGTGATCAAGTTATAATCTCCTCAATGTTGAAATTCAAAGTTCAGCATCTTGCACAGCCTAACCTGCTGTGTCAGTTGTCCATTTTTTTTTCTGCAATGAGCAAGAATAACCCAAAGACCCATTTTCAAATTGATATACACAGAAGAATATTCAGTATATGTTATAGATGGTTATCTATAGGCAATAACTTCTTCCATCACTGAGCAAAGGTAGGTCAAGGAACCAAACCAAAGAAAATCTCATTAAAAGATGGAGTTCACTTAATTACTTGAGAGACAATCTTCAGGGGGAGGTTCAACAGCTGCTGTGTTGGTTTAAGGACTTGGTTACCACCTACCTGCAGTGAATCTATGGGCATGATACTGAGCTAAAAACCAGGAGAGATAAATTCTCTCTGTAACTCACAGAAAGCAAGTCTTTCAGCAGGACATAAAGGGAGATCATAAACCCAAAATGCCCTGTTCCTCCCTTGGGAAAAGTGTTCTTTCTTTTCTTTCTTTCTTTCTTTCTTTCTTTCTTTCTTTCTTTCTTTCTTTCTTTCTTTCTTTCTTTCTTTCTTTCTTTCTTTCTTTCTTTCTTTCTTTNCCCCTATCCCGGTGGGCACCCCCCGGCCCCGCCGCTGCCCTGCCCGGCCATTTCCTTCCTCTTCCTCTTCCTCTTCCTCTTCCTCTTCCTCTTCCTCTTCCTCTTCCTCTTCCTCTTCCTCTTCCTCTTCCCTTCTCTCTCTTCTCTTTTACCCCATCCCTTATTCAAAACCCACCAACATTTTCTTATACTCGAAATTTAGGGACTAACACTGACTTCCAATCCAAGTGCATAATTTATGAATAAAACTCTCTAAGTTTTGTCTGACTTTTGTCATTCCTTTTTGACCCCAAGCATCTGCAGCTCTTGGGTGGTCCCTTGCCCTTAAGGGTGGGATGCCACAGCATCACTGTAGGGACAGAAAGGATCTGAAGAGGAAAAGTCACCACGCATTTAAGATGGATTTCAGTCTTGAGGTCCTTCTCAACAAGCCATGGGAAAGAGATGCTGAAGGCCACTTCAGGACCCCAGTATCATTCTTAGATCAAATGTTATAAGACACTTGGGAGGTTTGAGAAGGTATTTTCTTCTAATTAAAATTTTAAATATTGTAAGCAATGAAATTTATACTGCTTTGTAACAAAGAGTTGATTTTGATAAATTTCCATTCAAGTTTCAAGAGAGAGTTCTAAAATGTTAAAATGTTCCATTCTAAGTTGCATGAAAGGAAGAATTTTTTTTTCTGTGTGAGATAAATATTTGCTTTGAAATTTAGAGAAAATTTGCTTAATGTTTTGATCAGAGCTCTCAATTTGTAATGGAAAAAAAATGGCTTTCTCTGGAGTGGAAAGAACTCAATGACCCTAAATTCTTCAGGCACTGGACAAATATTTTCTTTATTTGTAATAACAGGAGTATGAAATAAAACATATGGGTAGAAAAAGTATGGAAATTCTTATGGAACCATCTAACCTGCCTTTCCACTATGGTCAGGTACACCTGGTGTATCTCTTGTGTGTGACCTGTATATGTAAGAATATTTGCATCTGTTCTTATTTCTTCAGTTCACCTTCCTTATATTCAGTCCTTTTCACAACACAAAAATAGTCTGCATCCTCTTATTTGTACAGCGCATTTGCTTTACAAAAGCCTCAATATTTATTTTATTTCTTTACTTTCAGGGCCACCCTTTGTGCTACTTCATGATGCTTTGGCATCAAAAGGGACTTTCATAATTTTTTTCTGTATTTTCCATCAGACACTGTTTGTTGTCTGTACTTACTTCATCAGATGTAGTATCACTGTGATCTCCTTTAGAGATTGCCAGGTATATTTCACCTGTATTTAAAATAGCTTTTCCTTTTTAACCTTAAAAAAATCCCAAAATGAGCTTTCAGATCTAAATTAGTATTTTTCTTCATATTCTTTGATTTCTAACATTGACAGTCTTCACCACTCAGCTTTTAAAATCCATCAAAACACTTAAACTGATCTTTGCATCATCTCAAATTACAGAAGTGGCTTTGTTTTGATTTTTCATGACTACAGAATCAAATATTTTTAGGTTAGGATCTTGCTTTCTATCACTTTTAATACACAAAACTGCAGACTTCCTCCTACTTAGCTGCTCTTTTTGTCTGGATGAGCATTCAATAAACATATTGTGAGATACTGATACTGGCTAGATGAAATTTGGTTTTTCCTTTTAAATAAAAATGTCGCTGAGGTAAGCACTCAGTGCTCAAAAACAGACTCTGAAATACAACCTGCAAAAATGACTTTTTTTAATTTAAAATTTTGTCTTTGGCAAAGTTTAGATCAAATTTAAAGAGGAAGTAATGGTACATACCCTACACATCAGCTAGGTGTGACTCTTTTGCAAGTTAGCAGAGAGTGTTTTTCCCCTTCCTGACTGTATTTTTAATTTTATCATTTTTGTTCCTCCCTCCATCTGAAACTGAGACATGCCTAGAGAGACATCTCTAGAAAGAAGATATGAAATCAGTAATTTTTGTTTAAGAAACAGAACCTAGTAATGTTAAGGAAGAAAGAGAGAAAGAGGGTTAGATTTTGCATGTCTATGTTTAGGATGCAAGCTGAATTCTTTTTATGTTCAGAGGTGATCATCAAAGCACTTTTTAAAGTAGGCTCAATGTGAATGTGAAAACTCCAGGATTGCTTTTTGATTTTTTTTCATCATTCTGTTAATCTGTTGCTAACCCATGTAATATTAATTTGCTTAATATTTCTAAAAAAATGTCTGACATATGGAGAATATGGTCTTGGGCATATATATGCCAGCCTAAGGAATAGGTGATGTGGGTTCTCTTGCTGGCTTGGATATAAATGTCCTGGATGTCATAAGTCAAGTGATTTGCTGTTTCCATACCTGTTTTTAAAATGGGGTAGCCAGTCCCTAACTCACAGGGGTAGATCAAGAAAGATAAATTTTATAATGATGCTGAACACCACTGGACAGGGAGTAAAGGTGGCTTTGAGCTCCACTCTGTCAATTAGGATCGCCCCAGGGCTTGTCTAAATAACGTATGGCTTTTGGAGCTGCTGTGACATTAACGAGATCTGACGCTGCCCCATTTCTGGCCTCGGCCTGACTCCCCTCAACACTCCTGGCCCATCTTCCTTTCCATCAGCTGAGGATGGACAGTGATGCAGCCAATCTTTTGGTCGTTTGTTGGGGTGTTTGCTCCACGTTTGGCACAGCCCCTTGCTGAGGAGTTCAGCAGGGTCATCTTAAAACTCAGCCATCTGCGATCTGTGTCCCTTAGACAACTGTAAGAATAAAGATTTGGGAAAAAAACCCCCCCAAATCCATGGTCCAAGATGCCACAGAACCTCCTCTCATTAGGAAGAAACATATCACAGATGACAGAGGATGCTCTGACACCCTATGGCAAACTAAAGAGTGGAAATAAAGCACTCAGAGCCATAATATGATCGTGGCAAACATAAGTCCAAGACTTTGTTTGATATCCAAGCTTCTGTCCAAGACCTTTCTGATGAGCAATATTTTTAGACCAAAATAAGGACAATTTTCCAGAGCACAAACAAAGGTTAACCAAAGAAAATTCCTCATTCACCCTAAATCCAGAGATGAGTTTAAAGTCTAAAGTTTAATTCTGGGAAAGCACAAAAGCAGTAAAATGGATTCACAGCAGAAATAGATTTTTCAATCTTATAGTGCAGAGAAAATGTAAATATTAAGAAGGTAATGGTGATATCTGGAATAAGAAATCTCTTTGGAATATAGTAATTTTGGCTTACTACTTAAATACTTCAACTTAGATTCTTAAATACTTTTAAAAATTGGAATAATTTTGTCTACTGCAAAACTGCCAAGAAGAGTTGTGGCTAAAAAGAAAACCCAATTGAAAACAGGGCTTTGCAGTGTCTTTTATATGACACAGTTAGGACTCAATTCACTTGGTAACTGTGCCTGTGTGTATATGAGCCTCTACTCATCCCAATATCCTGTAATTTTCTGAGGTAACCACTTCTTACACTCTTTTATTGAGTCATAGAACCATAGAATGGTTTCAGATGGCAAGAACCTTAAAGCTCATCCAGTTCCAACACTGCCTTGCCATGGGCAAGGACACCTTCCACAAGACCACGTTCCTCCAAGCCCTGTCCCACCCTGGCCTTGGACACTTCCAGGGATGGGGCAGGCACAGCTTCTCTGGACAACCACTGCCAGGGCCTTGCAACCTCTGTGTAAAGAATTTCCTCTTAATATTGAAATGAGATCTCTCCTCTTTAAAACCATTTTCCCTTGTACTATCAATATCTGCCAATGTAGAAAGTTGCTCTCCTTGTTTTATAAACCCTCTAAAGTGACTGCATTTTGTTTAAAAATATTTAAATATCCAGGACTCTGTGTCCTGGTGTTTGGAGGATCACTTGAGAGGTGGGACAGCTGCATTTCAGTCTATGCTCAGTGGATGTTTCATTATTTATGCAGAGAGAAATGGCACCACCAGGAATGACAGAAAGCATTCCACCTCAGGGTATGTTCCACACTGCTCATGGAGACACTCCCTTACCAACTGAAAGATAAAGGATTAATCCCCTCTGTGAAAAAGAGAGGAACTGAAATGATTTTTCACATCCAAAGCGAATGTCCTAACTTCTTGTTTGTTCAGTAGAAAAGGATGGTTTACTTCTATGGCAATGCTGTGAATCAAACTTCTTTATGACTTTTTTCTTTTTTACAAATACCTAAAGTTAAATTTTGCAGCAGATGAATAGTAATTTTATACATTTTTGCTTAAAATACAGTGAAATGGAATCACTATTTCTCCTCTTCATTCCTGGTCTGTTGCTAAGATCAAATCAATTACAATCACTGCCAAAACTAAAGCAGTGATCAATCCTTTGTTTCCAAATGAAAGAACAAAAAGAAACAAACAAACCCCAAACAAAAAACAGACTCACAATGTGTAAAAGGAAAGGTAGAGTCATTAAAGGATATGAAAGTTAACAAGACCTAGTCTACTTGCAAAAATGGGAAAATGCTTTTTGGCAGCTGTTTTAGCTTAGATTTTGGAAGCAGACAATTATATTTGTGAGGAGGAGAGATAAATCCCGTAACAACTGAGACATTTCAGTGGAGACTTCCATCTGTGTAGGTGGATGGGACAGAGTATGTCATTCACACACTCTACAGAGAGATGTCCACCCTGTGAGCTCTGAGCTCAGTGCCCACAGGGCTGTAATACTCCATGTGAAGCTCCGGCATGAAGCTGTGTCAGGGGAGGTTTAGGTTGGACATCAGGAAAAGGTTCTTCACCCAGAGGATGGCTGGGCATTGAGGAGGCTCCCCAGGACAGTGGTCACAGTACCAAGCCTGCCAAAGTTCAAGAAGTGTTTGAACAATATTTTGAGGGACAGAGTGGGATTGTTGTGGTGTCCTGTGCGGGGCCAGGAGTTGGACTCGATGACCCTGATGGGTTCCTTCCAACTCAGGATGGTCAGGATGGTTCTGCCATCCTATAATTCTATGCTGTAGAAGATGAGTGGTGTCAGGGAGGTCCTGCAGGTGGCAAAGGTGAAGAGTTTTCTTGTGGCAGTCCCATCATCCTTCCCACACAGACAATTCAGGAATTACTCATTGTCTCAGTCTCTGAATGTAAGTCCAAGATCCGCACGATATTGATTTCCTAACATTTACATTGTCTAATATGTTTTTTTAGTCCCTCCCACTCCATAATCCTGATGACTAGGATTTATTCACTTAACTTGCAGCTTGATGACAAAATAGGAACTTGCTGGTGATGGTGGGTGTTCATCTGACCTATTTTAGGTGTCTATGTGGGCTCAATTCCTCTCAGTTGTGGAAATGCTTATTTCTTCCCATTGACCACAAAGGCAGCCTAGGACTACCAGCTCACCTCCAAGCATTAACAGCTGAAGAAAAGGATTCAGTTTAAATCTGTTTTTCATGCTAATCGGAGAGCCATTGATAAGATCTCCGCTGCAAAGCAACAAAATTTTAAGCTCAGCTTTTGGATTTCTTTTCCTGTGTGTCTGTTCTCCCCTCTAACTTCTGATAGATGGTCATTCAGCTTCAGCTTGCAGCATCCAGGGCTCCTCGGGGCATTATTCAGGGCCCATTACCTTTTGAGCTCTAATGATACCCTGCCAACAGCAATCCTCTATGCATGTCATTTATTCCATTACACTAAACAGGGGTAATTTGGTAAATTGAGTGTTTAAGTAGCCTAAAGGTAAATATTTTTTTTCTCTTTTGCAAAATGATGATGTTCCCTTTGGCTTCAGTCGATTCTTGGTTTTGGAAGGGCTTATATTCATTGGCCTTAAATTGTTCATAAAAGTGAAAGGTTAAATAATGCCAGAGAGAAAAAGGTTAAATCAAGCCCTGAAACAAATGTTAAATAAAACCAAAACCAAGAAATCAGTAAATTTGAATCTACTTTTTCTTTCAGATGTAATTCTGGGTAACTTCATCCTCCCTGCTCTTTTTACCCAGCAACTAACCTTTCAGTGCTAAAGCACCACAGGTAATTATAATATATTATCTTAATTACTAATTAAGGCCAGATTATGACTTTTTTTTTTTTTTACAGAATAAAAAAAGTGATTTTTTTGATTAATAAAAAAAACACAATTTACGTTTTTTAAATAAAAACAAGTTAACTTCAGTGTCCCAGTGTGAGTGACCTTTTTAATGTGAGCTACTGGAAATTAGTTAAATGAACAAACTTTTGTGGTGCTCACCACACTAGTGAAATTTTCTGAGAGTGTTGGTGACAATGCTTTTTGTGTTCTCTACAGTTTCTTAGGCAAAAGAATGAGGAAAAATTTAATGTCATAAACAACATCATGGACTGTCCAAAATAGGCTTCTGAGACAGTCCCATCTTCAGTTAATTTGAGCAATGAAATTTATACTAAAATATAATGTGTAAACTTTTTTTTTTTCTGGGGGAAAAAAGTAAGCTGCTTTCACAAAGTAAATTAATTACTTTCCTTGAGTTTGTCCTGGTGTTTAACTCTTCCTACTCTTTGAAAGCTGCATGCAGCTTAGGGGTAGAGTTTGTTCCAAAATCCAAATATTCCAAGTTTTCAAGCAAGTTTCTGTAAACTACAGAAGTAAGAGGAAGCGTGGGGTCAGATTGCTGACTCTTTGGAAATTACTCAGCTCAAGCAGAAACCAGTTGCTAAGGTTAGGTCAGAAATCTGGCTTCCAGAAAGCTAAAATTCAGTAAAATTGATGTAAGCATCAGGTACCAATGCAAATAATAGTGGGAGCTCAAGCAGTATGAGGACATTGCTCATTATCTTTTCATTTAGGCAAAGATTTAAAAGGCCTTAAAATACCTAAAGGAAAAATTTCCCCTTCCTCACACCCCTTTTCTGGAGTATTAGTTTTATCCAATGATTAAATGCCATATTGACCCTATCTCATTTATCTTTATACAGCCTCTCCTACCAATAAGTTATTTGTTTAGGAAAGCCTCAGAGCCAAGGAGCATAATTAACTGTTGGATCAGGCCCATAGGAAAGCCATGACCCACAATCCAACCACCTCAAGAAACGTTTTAAATTTCCCCAAGTCTCTGAGGAGGCAGAGGTTTTATTTTTCATAGACTCTACTGTGACATGTGTGTTGATCCTAAAAAGGACAGTGCTTTTTGATATTCTGTCATGAGAATAGATAGCCAAGAACTCGGAGGTGGCTGGAGCTTCGGGCTAACAAGGATTTAGTCCAGAATAAACACTGCTGGCTGCTGCCAGGCCTTATTGACCTTAGTGAGGGTCACTGAGCCGTGGGGTAAAGGAAAACAGAAAGGTCAGATTCATCCCATTTAATCACAGCTACAGAGAAATTAAATTAACCAAATGTCTGGTTGAGGTTTTTGTCAATGGGGAGGTAAAAGCACCTCTCAAAGATCATTCACTCCACCTTAGGACAAAGGCTAATACTCTTTGGAGAGACTTATCCCACTCCAGTTTGGAGTCATAGAATCCCTGAGGTTGGAAAGGACTTCCAAGATCATCAAGCAAAATCTTTGAGTAAATGCCACTGTGCCCACTCCACCATATCAGGAAATGCCCTGTAAACCTATTTTTTGAACATTTCCAGGGATGGTGACTCCACTACTTACCTGGGGAGACTGTCCCAATACTTAACTTCTCTCCCAGTAAACAAACTTTTCCTAATATCCAACCAATTTCTACCAAGGGAGTTTACAGCAGTAACATGATATCAAAGGATCATTTAGGTTGCCACAGACCTCTAAGATTGAGTCCAGCCATTGACTCAGCACCACTAAACCACATCCCCAGGTGCCACATTCACACCCTTTTGAACAACCTCAGGGGAGCTGACTGCCACTTCAGTGGTACCTACTCCCTGGTTCCCTGGTGCCCTTGTGCTTATTCCTGTGTCTGACCACCCTTTCAGTGAAGGATTTTTTTCCCAATATCTAATCTAAACCTCCCCTGGCACAACATAAGGCCATTTCTTCTCATTCTGAAGAGACAAGATTGCATCTTTTTATTGGCTCAAGCAAGACTTGTCCCATTCTTTCCCTAAGTGGCCCAAAGCCATCCAGCTTGCTGTTTAACAATTTGAGAACATAGTGGTGTCCCTAAGCACAGAATAAACTCTCCCAAAAAGGTGTGGGTAGGAGCACCCAAGGCATGTGTACACTGGCAGGGCCATGTGGATGCTCTCCTCCATCCCAGGCTGCAGATAACATTTGCCTGCCTTGTGCTCCAACAGCCAGAGCTTTATTTTCTTATATGCTAAATTCACTCCTTTTTAAATGCAGACACTCAGATTTAAAGAGCTTGCTATGATTAATATTTTAATTCATGGTAGAGAGGGAAGCAAGGGTTGAGATACTGGAAAAGCATCTGTTAAGAATGTCTTCTCCCATCCATTTTGAACTTTTTGTCCTTTCAGCAGTTGAAATGTGTGACGTGCGTACATTTATGTACAAAGAGGATGAAGCAGGGGCAAGATGTAATTAGTCGTACAACATGTGGTGTACTCTCTACATTAAAAGTGTGTTTTCCTCTTTGCACAAAAAAAAAAAAAAAGAAGAACAAATCATTCTCATGGAAATGGAATAGATCCCTGTGGTGATTAAAAACTCCAGTAGAAAGATACATATTTAATGAATAGATAGCATAGATAAAGAGGAAGAATGCATTTACAGTAGAAAGCAGCTAGAAGGACTGTATAGCCTTTATTGCAGTGCAGAATCAGCTGGAAACATGGGCTTATTAAGTTTTTTAAGTACACAGGCAAGGGATTTAAGAAGTAGGATGGAAAAGCTGAGGGTATATGAGTATAAACAGCATGTAGTGTTGTAGGTGCAACTACAGCTTGACTGGAAAATGACACTGGTTGAATTCACACTCAACTCTTGCTCTAGGAAAGAAACTCGGGGTATCAAAGGAGGTGAATTATGGTCCCTGGTGCTGGTTTGTCTGTCTTAGCAAGTAATCAGATTGTCTGATCTACTCTAATCAAAATAAAAGTAAGAAGTGCATTGTTTTCTGGATCTTGCTGAATAAATTAGAGGCAACCTAGGCATGAGATAAAATAATCCCTGTTTTCAAGGCGTAGTCATATGGATACATGGTTAAATACAGCAGTAAAGTCTTACATTTGTTATAAAGGAGTTTCAAGAAACATGTGGCTGTGGCAGCTGGGGACACAGTTTAGTGCTGGAGGTCCCCCACCTTCTCATATGTCTTGGTTTGAAAGACAGGGATCTGCTAAGGAAGGCAGGAGCCTTCCTTGAAATGGAAAATGCAAACCCCCTCCCTCCAAAGTATTATAATTCTGAAATTAAGG
>WEZZ01003688.1:3779-21284 GCA_013400585.1 Chloropsis cyanopogon
CAAAAGAACAGCTTGTCCATTAATAGCCTGCCAGGCAGATGCTGCTCTTTCATTTCATACTTTCCACTGTTTAATGCCAGGAAACTTCCAGCAGTGGCCTGTGCTACAAATCTGCATAAAGCTGATTGTGATCCTGCTTTCATTATGACATACTCTCATTGCCAGGCTGTTTCTTTGCCTCCAGTACTACATTTTTCAGTTTCTTTAGGTTCATAATCAGCTGCTTGCTTGTAATTTTCTGTGCTTGTTGAAAATCACATGACTTAAAGGTATTGTTACTAAGTCTAGAAATGCTTGTCTTCACGTAGAATTCTTCAAAGCTAGGAAAGAGTCAGGTCTGTAACCTAGCAGCAATTAAAAGATGGAAGTTTTTGATTCCTACTCTTGCTGTAGTGGATAAGGAAGCCCATACATTTATGGTAAACACTTTAAATATTATAGGTTTTGCAAGTGAAATTGAAGACACACTTCATTTAATACATTTTTTTCCCTTTCCCTTTTCTCCCTCATAGTGTCACTATAAGGCAAAGATAAGGCTCTTTGACTGCTTTAACTGCATTTTCATACATTAAGATTTCATTTTAAGTGTAACACTAACTTTCCTGTGTTTCTGATGCTTATTTCTGCATAATTACACCATCTGTGCAATTTAACTCACTAATACATACTCTGCCCTTTAACTCCTTTTTAATGTCACTCATGTGGGAATTCAAAGTGTACTTTAACACCACAAACCACCTGATGGCTTAAAATTGAGGTTTTTCTCCCTGCTGCTGCTTTATAAATGAGCAATTAAGTTACTTAACAACTGCTCCCAGGCTGACTTCCCTCTAAGTTTGCTTGCAAGAGGAATTAATTTTGTCCTAGTTTCTAGAGCAGCCCTTTCCCAAGCACTGCCTTCCTTTAGACCTGTGCAAGCCATTAGATTGCTTCTGGTCAGCTTACCAACATTGTGGAGTAAGTTGGTGGTGCTTTCAGACTGTCCTGGTACAACATTAAGTGTAGGACCACAATAACATCTATTCTCTCATCCACAATCTAAATAGACTGCAAGGGTTTTATAGGGTAGAATTTGACCTATTGCATGGAGAAACAAGTCCTTCCAGTAATGAAAGCACCCTCAGGATATTCTGACAAGAAAATCTCAAGGATAAGAGAATACTTAATATTGCAGTGGCAGTTGCAGATAGCAGCAAGCATTATGTTCCTGTATTAATCCCTCTCTACTAATAGATCTGCTTGTGAATTCTCTCTCTATTGGGACAAACTTTTAATGAGCTTGACTTTTGCTCGTACATATATAGTAAAATACATATTTATATATTTTTAAAGTCTATGAGGAAAGTTGCTGCGGTGTCGGATTTCTTTAGGCCGGCCAGCTTCCGACACTGTCAGCAAGAGCGGGCTGCCTCAGAGAGCTGGTGAATCTGGGCTGAGACGGTGAGCTGCTGAATCCGGGGTGCACTGTGAGCTGGTGAATCTGGGCTGCGACGGTGAGCTGGTGAATCTGGGGTGCACTGTGAGCTGGTGAATCCGGGGTGTGGCTGTGAGCTAGTGAATCTGGGCTGAGACTGTGAGCTGGTGAATCCGGGGTGCAGCTGTGATCTGGTGAATCTGGGGTGCAGCTGTGAGCTGGTGAATCCGGGGTGCAGCTGTGATCTGGTGAATCTGGGGTGCAGCTGTGAGCTGGTGAATCCGGGGTGCAGCTGTGATCTGGTGAATCTGGGGTGCAGCTGTGAGCTGGTGAATCCGGGGTGCAGCTGTGATCTGGTGAATCTGGGGTGCAGCTGTGAGCTGGTGAATCCGGGGTGCACTGTGAGCTGGTGAATCTGGGGAGCAGCTGCGGGCCTCGACTGCTCTACAGCACAAGGAAACTGCGTTGGGGATAGGGCTGTGCCGAGGGTAGGGACATGGAATCAGGGAGATATCTTCTGTATGTTTTCCAAAGGTGTTTATTCCCCCGAGGGTCAGGGACAGGAAGACAGAGAATAAAGGCATATATCAACTTATATACAGGGGAGGTTCCAGGGGAGGGTACAAAGCTTTAATACAAAGCTTTAACTAATGGGGAAGAGACAAGGGAGGAACACAAGACGGGGGATACAGTGTTTAAACTGATAGGGGATTAAAGGGGAGGAGAGCAGTTTAAATAAACTAATGGGGCTTCGAAGGATACAAAAATGACAAGGAATTCTCTAGAGAAAGGGGCAGTATAAGGGAGGATTGACATTCAGTGGTAGGAGGAACAGAGAACGTTCAGAAGCAAAGGGCAGGTCTTTGGGAGGATGGACAACTAGGGTGAAAATATGTGATAACAATACAAAGTAGAGGGGGTTGTAGAAATGACCATTAAAACTGAATTACAATTGAAGAAACAATAAAAATGCATTGCAACAGAAAGTAACATAAATATTTTTTTGGTTGTTTACAACAACAAGAATACTTCCAACCCAAGCATTTGATGCTCCATGATCTCTGCCATGGAACAAATATCTCTTGTGCCAGCTGAACAAAACAAGATCAGATGGGCTCCTTTCCTCCTTTTTTTGCTCAGCTGCTATGTTACCCTCATGTTTGTTACCCTCCTTTGGACACATTCTAATATTTTTTGTATCCTTCCTATATTGTGAAGCCAAAACCTGCACACAGCACCTGATGTGAAGCTGCACCATTCTGAGTATTATGGGATAATCACTGCTTTGGACTGGTTAGATACAGTGTGCTTAATGCAATACTTAAAGCACTTAAATACTTAAATACTTTTGGGCACCAGGGCACATTGTTGACTCACATTGAGCTAATCATCAAGGAAAACTATGAATTCCCTTTCTGCAGCACTGTATTCCAGCCTCTATTCTCCAAAATTGTACAGACATCTGGGATTACACCATTGCAGGAGCTGAACCCAGGCATTTATCTGTGTTATGTTCCTATGGTTGGTGAATCGTGGCAGTCTAATCTATCAAGATCTCTCTGTAAAACCACTCTATGCTCAAGGGAATCCACAGCTCATCCTGGCTTAATATCACTGCAAACCTGCTTGTTGTGCGCTCAGCTCTGGTGTCCAGGTCACTGAAAAAACACGAAGAGAACAGGGCACACTAGCACTGACTGGTCTCCAGATGTTTCCCTGTTTGCTACAGCTCTTTGAGCCAGAGGCTTCAAGGCAAGTGTTCATGCAATGCATGCATGCTGTGCACTTTGTCCAGATGGTTACAGTGAAAGTTAGAGTCAAAACCTATTAAGAAATAGAGACCCACACATCCACTGCCTTTCATTTCTCCACTAGATGTGTAACCTTTTCATAAAAGGATATTAAGTTAGCAAGGCACGACTGTCCCTTCACAAACCTATGTTTGCTTTAACTAACAACTGCATTTCATCTGAAGTGTTTCTAAGCAACTCCCAGAATAATATTCTCCATAATTTTACCAGACACTGAATCAAGACTGACAGGCCTGTAATTACCAGGGTGTTCTTTCTTGCCCTTCTTGAAAACAGGAATAATATTTGCTAGCTTCCCATGACTGAGGTCTCTTCAAATTCACAAGACTGTTGATAAATAATGAGCCATCTCTTTCAGTATCATGGGATGAATCCTATCGGGCCCCATAGACTTCTGTGCATTTGTCTGCAGCAGAAGATTCAGTAAAAGTTCAAAGCCGACTGGGAGCATATAATTTCCACAGTTGTGGTCCTCCATCTGAAGCTACAGAGGTCACAAGGCCCTCCACTGATGTTAGAGACAGATGTGAATGAAATGTTGCTGCTTTACCTTCATCTCTGCTTGTGAGATGACCAACCTCCTCATGCAATGGACAGTTTTTTTGCTGTTAAAATACAAGCACTTTAAAAGGCCATTTTGCCACTTACCATAGTATGTCTGTCTTCAGCTCCAACTGAGCTTTGCCCACGTGAATTTTCTCCCTACAGCATCTCAGTGGTCCTCCTGTGTAGCCTAAATTTTCTTCCAAAGACCATACAAATTTTTTCCTCTATGTTCCAGAAGGAAATTCCTGTCCAGCCAAGCTGAACTTTTGCCTCACTTGCTTGAATTTTTACACACACCTCTGCTCCTCCATTCTCAAAAGATAGCTCTTAAAACTGATCAGCATTTATGGACCCCAATGCCCTTGAAAACCAGTTCCTAGGGGACTTTTCTAACTAGTTTCCTGAGCAATCTAAAATCTGCTCTTCCAAAGCCACAATAGTAGCTCTGCTGACAGTTTTCTGCATACCACCAGTCTTTAAACTTGACCATTTAATGATCACAGTAGCCAAGTCAGCCACTGATCATCACAGCACCCACAAGACCATTTTATTTACAAACAACACATCTGGGAAGTTGGATTTGCCTATAAGAACCACTGACCTAGAGGTTTCCCTTAACTCTTGACAGAATAATCATACGTCACTGTCACCATCCTGGCTGGGTGACCTGTAACAGACCCCCAGAATCACTCCCACTTGGTTATTTTGTTCATTTTTCTGCTATCCTTTACCCAGAAAGTCTCAACATGTCCCCATTTGCAAGTGCTGTAAAGTCCAGCCCCTGCTTTACACTGAGTGCTATCCCTCCACCTCAACTTCCTTGCCTATCTCTACTGAAAAGCCTGTTACTGTCCATCATAGTATTCCAGTCACAGGACTCTTCTTACAAAGGCTCACTTATACCACTGAGATAATCACAGTCCCCTCTCCAGTAAAGAACTTGGCTGAGAGAGAAGGAGAAAATAATCAAGACCGATTTTGGAGACTGGCAACTGATCCCAAGATAAAGACTGTAGAGTAGAAGGGCCATGAGAGCTGGGGAAGAGTCCTGGTTATGGAGAGATGCTTTGCAGCATGTCTCAGGTGGGACATCTGTACGACCTTACTGCTGGATCTGTGAAACCTTGTGCAGGGGGAAATGACCTAGGGATAGAAAGGCTGCACTATAAAAGAATCCCCTTTCCCTGAGGTTTCTCTCATGTGCTTCCAATGAGGCATGACCAACTAATGATAGATACTATGGATCTTTTTCTTTCACTGTCATTTCACCTGATTAGTCTGCCTTCTTTCCTAGTACTTCCCACATTTCCCGCCAATTCACTGGAGACCTTGTTATGTCTAGGAGGAATTTCTTTTCCTTTCTTTAGCCACAAGCAGTTGGAGAATATTTCATTTTCAATGGTGTTGACTCAGACTAAATGCAGACTTGCAAACTCAGTAAACAGCAGTTTGGCACATGTAACCCTCTCACCATTTTCAAAACGTTTTGCAGTTATCTCACTCTAAAATCATGTTTGCAGTGGTGCATGTTCTATAGTTTTCATGCCTCCAGTTTCTCTCATGATTTTCCTTTACGTTAGCACTTCTGGAGGGATCCAGAAAGCAGGGATAAACTGTGTCTCAGGTAGTTCTTCAAAGCTGTGAACATGATGTCACCCAAAAGAGAGATTGCTCATATTCCGGGTGCAGCACCAAGGTATGGCCATTATCGATTCCTTGGGTAAGAAGATTAGTACATTGAGTAGTGGGAGAAGCTGTTCTCTGTCCTCAGTGGGAACAAAGAGGTAGAAATGTGTTTTAAAAGCCACAAGGGAAATTTAATTCATGAAGACATTAAGAGAAACTTTCTGGTGGCAAATAGATTTCTGCCTATGCCACTTGTGTTTTGAATTCTTTAGATGGTCCTCTAGCCTCCAATCCAAACTTGAGCAAAGCCCTCACTTTCTGGATCCTGAATAAGTGCAACAGCAGCTTCTTTCATCCTGACCAGAGATCTACCCTGATTTTCCAGAGGAGCACTTGGGTAGTTGCATAAACCAAATAGTGTGTTAGGATTAATGGAGCTGTAAAAGAGCATAGAAAGCTATGTTGCATTTATTCACTCTGTGCCGTGCATCAGCTTTGTGTGCTAATCAGGAGAATATTAAGACCATATATTTCATGTTAATTATGATAAAACAAGAGGACAATTTGATTAATGTTAGCAACTTAGTTTTGCCAGGTGATCTACTTGCTTAGAAAATAATTAACCAGAACCTAATAGCCTTGGGGCAGGTTTAATTCATTCTTGTAGAAAAATATTTTAATACTGCTTACTGGTAGTCAAAATAATAATCATGTTACATACAATTCATAGATGGGCTGTCAAAGCAAACAGGATTGTAATTAAAGACTATTCTTTCAGGGAATTTTATGACATCCCATGATAAACATAATTAAACTTCTTGGGAAGTTGGATACTTAAACTGAGTTAGAATTAACCTGTGAGATTTCAAAAAGGCTGCAGCTGAGGTATGAAAAAGAACTTTGGATCTGTGACAGCTGGAAACAAGGGAGACTTGTATAAAAAATTCCCTTTTCCTGGTATTTCTCATATCCATCTTGTCAAATCAGAGGAGAAAACATTTATTCTCGTGGGTGTCTCCCGATCAAGAGAATTATGTATGGTGGAGAAAAATATAAACACTGACAGTCAATGCTGCCTTGCTACCAAAAAATTCAAGCTTCAACCAATACACAACTTCACTGGAAAGCCATTTCAACTGAGATTCTTATTTGGCCTCATCTCTGTGAGAGCCTCATGTGCTACAAAATGGACCTCAAAGGGATCCTGAGAGACCACCTCTATTACTCACCCTGAACAGACACTGTTTTAAGAAGTGCTACTTTTTCCCCCTGTGCTGTCACAAAAGTTGGACAAATCTTTCCTGCTACCATACAGAAAAAGAAACCAGCCAGATTTTGATCTTCCTTGAACTCATAGCAGAAATAAACTGCTAGCTGCAAGTCCAGCTAAGACTAGATTATCACCTCAAGAATGAAAGAGTTGTGAGAAATAAACACAAGAAGGAATGGCATCTTTGAGGAGTGAGAATTAAAAGTCTGAAGTTCAAAGAAGTTTTCTTTGTTTGGTTTCTTCTAATAAGCAGGATTGAAAAAAAATTTATTCTGTAGATGAATAGAGCATTGCAGAAGAACGAGCCAAGGCCCCTGGAGAGGCTGGCTGTCAGAGTTGTCTTGCTGTTCAGCAGATACTCACAGCCAAATCTGTGGAAAGGTGGCTTTCCACTATGAACTCTCATGTATATCTGCCGCTCTCAAAGAACTGCCAGAGGTCCCTGAGCCACCATGCTCTATGGGTTTCTCTTCTCAATCTTGCACTGACCATGAACAAAAGTGTGTGGTGGGAAAACTTGAAAAAAGTGTGTATGGGAAAACAAAGATAACTTTGCCCATATCAGAACTTCTTTGTCCTGCCTTTCCTCTGCAGTGGCTGAGCAATGCTGAAAATTCAGAGTTCTCACATTGCACGCCTTTTGTGGGGTTGTGATCTTGTTCCTAATAAGCTGCTTTTCCAGTTCAAAACTAAATCAGCTTCTCACCTGAACCATGCTATTTAAGAGTTTCTGGGTTATGTTGTTTTTCATTGTTGAGGGATCTTGTTGTCACACAGAGAAAGTAGCAGAAAAAATACATAGTTCATATAAATTTCTGCTTTTGCTCTACGAGACAGTGTCTAATTATGTAACTTTTTTTTCCTAGTGGTTTCACATAAACAGAAGATTAACCGCAGTATGGAGATCTATTTCTGTATCAACTCAGAATGGTTAATGGTCTTAAGTCACAAAAAAGTAGGCTAAGATTTTCGTAGTCCCTCTAGCTCTTAAATGGAAATATTTAAGCTCCAGTGAGAGTCCCAGCCACATGTATTGAGTCTGAAAGATCAGGGACACTAATCTTGAAAATGTAATTAGTAATCTAGTTTGGATTAAATAGTTGTACATTTCCCAAAAAACATATTTAGTGTAATGACATTGTAATTGAAGTTTGACTCCTTTGTAATCACATCCTGTCATCTGATGCAAAGTGCTGGCTCATCTTCAAAGCCCTTTCTAAATACATATTTTACAATAGATCTGGTGTTGCTAGAAGTCTGGGCCTTTATACTCTGTTTTTGTCTAGCAAAACCATTATCTGCTTTGCATTCTGTCTAGTCTAGAATCTCCAGTACTAGAATGAATGGATTAAATTACCATTCTGGCTTGCCAGAGCTTCAGTCTGAATGAGGGTCAGCTGTTAAAAGCTGTAGATCAGTGGTGTAAGGGCTTTGGCACCAAGAAGGGTGGAGAAGGAGACCTTCCTCTTGGCACAGTCTGCATGCAAACACTCATGGTGCTCTGAGGGAGAGGAGCAGCAAGCTGGAGTGAGCTCCTTATAATAGCACCGGGCTTGAGGGGATCCCTGGGAATCAGCAATCCAAGCAGGAAAACTGGTCTGTTCAGGAAAGGCTGAGACCCCTTGCTGCAGTTGGAAACCTGCTTCTCCAAAAGGGCAACAAAGCAGTGGTCTGTGCAGTGTAGGGCTGGTTTTGAACAGGCTGCTGCTGCCTTCTCTTTAAATGGAAAAGGGAGTGCTACTAGCATGAGACAAAGTGCCTGTACCAGGTCCACTTCCTCCTGCCAAGACTTGTTGAGCACAGCTCTGTACAGAGCTGATAAGGAGACCAGGGTATATTTTTTTGTCATGGGTTCTGAGTAGCCTGGGAGAGCTGTAATTCTCAACATTTGCCCTATTCTCACCTCTGTAGAATGTAAACATATTGATATTGTGTTTGACTTTCTAAAGAAATTGTTTGAACAACCCAACTATGCACTTCAATCCACTCTTAACTCCACTTAGTCACATCATGTAAGTACCTTTTGAATATGGTTTTGTTTTCCATACTTGAAGCAAGTCCATACAGAGTAGTGCACACGAATGAGGTGATTGTAAAATGGGACTTGTTTTTTGTTACACATGCTTAGTACCTTGGTCTTCTGCAAGCTGTTGATGCTCCTCAAGGATGGGATGCCATCCAGAGGGACCTAGAGAATCTCGAGAACTGGGCATATGGTAATCTCATCAGGTTTAACAAGAACAATGGCAGAGTGCTGCATTTGGGTCAGGGTACCAACACAGGCACCAGCATGGGCTGGGGGGACAAAGGGATGGAGAGCAGGCCTATGAGAAGGACTTGGGGCTGCTGGTGGGTGAGAGGCTGGACATGACCTCCATGGGCACTCCCAGCCCAGGGAGCCAAATGAGTCCTGGGCTGCAGCCAAAGCAGCATGGGCAGCAGGGGAGGGAGGGGATTCTGCCCCTCTGCTCTGCTCTGGTGAGGCCCCACCTGGAACCCTGCATCCAGCTCTGGGGTCCCAGCACAGGAAGGTCATGGACCTGTTGGAGTGAGCCCAGAGGAGGGACATCAAAATGATCAGAGGGATGGAGCACCTCTCCTATGAGGGAAGTCTGAGAGAATTGGGATTGTTCAGTCTGGAAAAGAGAAGGCTACCTGTGGGCTTTCAGTACCTAAAGAGAAACTCAAAAAAAAGATGGAGAGGGTCTATTTACAAGGTCACATAGTGGCAGGGCAAGGCAGAATGGTTTCAAACTGTAAAAGAGTAAGATTAGATTAGGTGTTAGGAAGAAATGGGTGGTCAGGCACTGGAACACATTGTCCAGGGAAGTTGTGGATACTCCTCCCCTGGTGGTGTTCAAGGCCAGGTTGTTTGGGTCTCTGAGCAGCCTGGTCTAATTTAAGGTGTCCCAACAGAGGTTTGTAATTAGATGATCTTCAAGGTCCCCTTCAAACCATTCTATGATTCTATGAAGCCAGGCTCTAATCTGGAACATACTCTGAAACATGAGACTGTCTCCTCACAGTCATTCTTCCACACCAGTGAACTGCTTTGGAGAGCCACTGAATATCTCTGTCTGTGGGAAAGAATATTTGGTGAATGATGCTTGATCTGTCCATTCTAAGCAGGATGCTGGCAAAATGTGCTGCAGTTCTTTATGAAGGGGAAGAAGGGACTAGTCCTTATTTATAAGAGAATGTTTAAATATTATTTTTTGTCTTTGTGTGACATGACAGAATGAAGTAGGAAACACTTCTGTGTCCAGCCCTGTCTATCCAATAACACAAAAGAATACACACAGATAAAACTGTCCAGGACAAAACCTTGTATGTAGGAAGGTAGGATTTCTGCAGAGTGTTGCATACAGAAGGGATTGTCTGTGTCAGCTTCTTTCTCATGCAGTGGTGTTTATGCCACGGTAAATTTGTTTGTTGTGACTAGCAAACACCTACCTGGTAAGTGCTAAACTTAAAAGCTTCACTTGAACGTGATTTGAGCCTCTTACTGTGCTTGGTGTGTTGGAGATGACTGGGGAAGCAGAATAGTTTGTCATTGTCAGGACAAGGGGACAAGGACTGAATTCTCTGTCCTTGCAGCTACCTGTGTAATGCAAGGTATTGGAGAGTATAAGCATGAAAATTGAGGGAGTAGTGTGGATACTGGGAATGGAGAAGTGGTCAAATGAGACTTTTGACTTCTGTCATACCTCCTAGGAACACAGATACTCCTCCTCAATTGCCCACAATGTCCTACTGCCCATGGACATCTGCTCCAGTGCAGTCCAGCTATCTTCCTAGATGTACACTACAGCATGCCATAAAGCAATGATAATTGAGAGAGCCCATTTCTGTCCTGGAAGCAAGCTGTTCCAGTTCTTGATAAAACCCTGTATTGTGGATTAAACCCCCAACTGCTTGCTTGCTCATTCTTTCCTCAGGAGGATAGGAAAGAGAATTTGCAGAATAAAAGCGATAAAACTTATGGGTTGAGTTAAAGACAGTTTAATAGGAAAAGAACAAGCTGCCTGATCGAGCAAAGCAAAATCAGAAATTCTTTTTTACTTCCCATCAGCAATTACTCAGCCATTTCCAGAAAAGAAGGTGTTAAGCATTTTAACAGTTAATTGGGATGACAAGTGCTGTAATTCTGAAATTACCATTTTCTTCCTTCTTTCCCCTAGATTTTTTTGCTGTATGTGGTGCCATAGGGTATGGAATATCCCTTCGGTCACTGGGATCAGCTGTCCCAGGTGTATCACCTTCCAACTTGTGCACTGGCAGCCTGCTTGCTTGTGGAGTGGCGTGACAAACAGAAAAGTCTTTGAAGGTTGTTGTGAATGGGTGGTTAAGATTGCTTAAAGAAACTCTGTCAAAGGTATCAACAAAAGAAATTTTATCACAAATTTGTGAAAGCACAATTAAGTTCTATGGCAAGGTTTGCTCTGTTACCACATAGATAAAGCACACAAAGGAGAACTGGATTAGAATCAGTCTGGAGTGACAAAACTGTGGGAATTGGAAAACCAGAAACTTCCACAGACACTGAAGGATTTGATCTGCAGCCTTAGAAGAAACTTAGATTGATGTAAAAATACAATACACAGATATTAAACAGAAAAATAATAAACTTATATTTCTATAATTGTAAGTAAAAATATGCCTTAAGTAAGTAAGAAATTGTATTGGGTAAAATAGTAAAGGGTCTATAGTATAATGCTGTGACTGTATAGAATAAGCTAAGAGTTTAGAAGTTATAAGTTATAATAGAAGTTATAATAAAAGTTATAATAGAAACATGAGTAAATGTGAGACAGAAGCCCAGTAAATAAAAATACCCACAGTGCAACAAAATTAAGTAAAAGTGATAAGTTAGACAAAACAAAATAAACCTTATAACAACTGTCTATTAAGTTAAAAAATTATATATTGCCTTACAACAAAGAAACTTGTAACTACTCTTGAGCTATAACTGAATGCTTACTCCTCTAAAATCTCACAGACTCTAAAACTGATATTTATCTAAGCAGTAAATCCTTCTTAGCTTAAAAATAGTCTTATCCCTTCTTTTCTAGCAACAACAATAACAACAAACAACAGAGACTGCAAAAGGGTGAGGATGGAGAACGTATGGTGCAGAAGGAGAAGGGAGACCCTCCCCCCGAGTCACAAGGTTCACAATGGACCCCTTGCCAAACCCACCCTTGGAATCGCTCAGTCCTTTGTGTCTAAAGGATTTGGCAGCACTTAATCAGTGGCTGATTTAACCTTTACAGAATGATTATGTAAGATTTACAATAACCACAACAGTAATTTAATTTTGAATCTAAGATGGCAACGTTGATGCCACACTTGCTATAAAGTGTTGAAGTGAGTTTTCACACATGCACACAGACACAGATATATTCAAATATCCGTGTGTGTGTGTGTGCATATGTACAGTGCATCTGTTTGGAGCTCCCCTGGAGTTCAGTGAGCCACACACTGAACTTTGCATCTCTCAGTGGGCAGAGGCCTCAGCCTTGAGGAGGGGGTGCCAGCCCAGGCCCCACTGTCAGTTTCTGACTAAGCTCCCTTGAGTCTCAGACCTGTGGGTTGATGAGCACTGAGAGGCACATCCTGCTCCAAGGGACATGCTGGCACAGCCACCGGGGGCACGGCACCTCAAAGGGCCTCCCGTGGGACCCCCGTTCAGAGGGCTGTGAGATGCCTGGCTCTAGTCTTCCATCAGCTTCCATCCCGGACTCAATCGACGTCAGTAATTTTCCTCAAAAGTCCAGTAATGATAATATTATTTCACTCCAGCTGGGATTCAGACAAAAATAAGTTTCCAAGGTTGTTCATTAGAAAACAGAAGTTTGTTAGGCAACAGAAGTTCTGGGGAGCAGGCAATGCTATTGATATGCTCAAGGGGAGCTTAATGATCCACAGCCATTAATTAGGACCAAGGCTTAAGAAGATATCCTGAGATCATAGAGCAGCCTGAGGAGATGGGGGAGACGATCATAACACTTTGCAAGCACTGCTCAGCAATAACAAAAACACTCCTACCCTACCAACACTCCTTTGATCACAAATCTAAAACATAGAACCACATGAGCTCCTATAAGGAAAATTAACTCCATCACAGCCAAAACCAGTACTCTCTACTTGCTTTCTTGCCCATCGCTGCTGGGGCTACAGGTGGGTAGCACTGCAACTCACCATAGTGAGAGTGTCTTTGAAAAATGAAAGGTTCCATTGTCTGGGTTGCTTGGAAAGGATATTTGACTCCTGTGTTTTCCTAATCAACACCAGTGGTAATTCTAACAGACTCTGCATGGTCTGTGCTCCATTGGAAGGTGCCCTTGATAACACTTTATTTTCCTGTGCTTTTAGTTGGCTCTTATGCTTTCAGGCAGGGATATAAAATTACGTTCTGTCCTTGTACAGTGGCTGTGAAACTTTTTATACTGCCATCTATAATGCTAGGCATTAAAAATAATTAAATTTAACTTGAAAACCAGTTATATTTGTGAGTTAGTCTTTGTACATCTGTGCGCACAAGATCACTTCCTTGGCCCGCAATAATCTCTGGAAACTGCTCAATTTCTTTGTCTTGTCAGCCCTGTCTGGAAGTAACACCTCCATGATGTAATTCTCCAAGTCACATTTTCTGACTCTCTTTGGTTCTGTTTGCAGGGTACCTAATTGATTCCCAACTGATATGAAGCCTCTACACATATACTTCGCTCTTCCAACACTTTACAGTGCCTCTGAAGACATGGGTAGATCCCCCCATGCAGATGCCACCCATTTCTCAACATTAAAATTAGAAGACAGCAATTCCCTGCCTGTGCAGTGACAAAACCAGAGACAAACTCAGACAAAGTACATGCTCATGTAGAGAGATTTTCTCTTAATGTCTATCTGTGGCTTTTACAAATAAATGAACACAGGTGGAACTTGTGGCCTCACTTACAAAGTCACAGAATATCTCAATTTGGAAGAGACCCATAAGAAACCTTGAGTCCAACTTCCTTTTCCTTACAAGTCTTAAAACTAAATCATGTCATGACTTAGAGGAGTGTCCAGATGCTCCTTGAACTCTGAACTCTCTCCTGGGGAACATGGCTTCCTAGCTTCTCAGGTACGGCACCATTTCCTAGCAGCAAGCTGTTTGTATATTGCAGCCTTGGAAAGAGAAAACACACTCCCTTACTGAATATGAAGGGTGGAACTCAGTTTCATCAACCCAAAGCTGCAAGTTTCTCCCACTGTAAGTTACATGAACACATATTAAAAGCTGTTTCATACTGACTGGCAGAAACAACTCATGGAATATCACCTGCTTTATCCATATTCCTATAGCTTCAGAGGTTATTCTACCCACTTTGCCATTTGGTTGAAACAGAAATTGTACATGGTGATGTCAGTATCCTTGAACAAGCCACCAGCTGTATAAAGTCCTAGCTCTAACTTCTCAGCTCCAAGAAGTAAAGAAATCCCGAGTTTGCTGCTAACTTTGAAATACAGCAGAGAAAGAAAAAATCATACAAGATTTTTCTTTCTAGAAAAAGGGTAATCTAGAAAAGTTATCATCATAATTATTTGCAGGTTTTATGAAATACATGTGGCTATGAATGGATATTGTCCTAGTTTATCCCGCTAACTCATTTTCCACAATGGATTTATGGCAATGGAAAAGAGAAAGAGTTCTCTCTCTTCCCGTGCTACTTCCCGTGCTACTCCTGTGTGACAGGAAGAAAGTGTTAGGAATGTGTGTTGGGTTCACATGTCCACATTTTGGTAGTGAGTGGATAGGAGAGGATTCAGCGGTGGGATCTGTGAAGAGGCTTGGGGCTGCTGTGTGGCAGACTCACTGCAGGGCAGAGGCAAGCCCCACGGCTGAGGCCCCACAGCTGAACAATGACATCTTCGGGAAGGCAGTTAGGAAGGGCAGAAAATGCTGCACAGCAGCTATAAGAGGGAAGAGTTGGAAAAATATGTAAGAAACAGCCTTGTAAAAACCAAAGGGAGAGAAGGAGGAAGGGCACTAGAGCAGACAAGAGCAGCTGTGGAGGACCACAGTGGATCAGGTATCCACAGTGCAGCCCACTGAGAACCCCACACCGTGGCAGGTGGAGATATCCTGAAAGAACCTCCATCCGTGAAAAGCTCACATCACAGCAGAATCTTGGCAGGAGCTGCATCCCATGGGGAGGAGCCCACGCAGGAACAGGTTTTCTGTCAGGAACAGGTTTTCTGGAGCCTGTGGGGAACCCACACAGGAGCAGTTTATGAAGTCTCTGTCTTGTGGGGAGGGACTCCATACTGGAGCAGACGAAAAGTGTGAGTAGGAGAAAGGAGCAGAGGTTCCATCATGGACTGATTGTAACCTCCCTCTGTGCCATTTTCAAGGGGGGGGAAACAAGAGTGAGGGAGAGAACTTGATCATGAGAAAAACTTGATCATGAGAAGAACTTGATCATGAGGACAGGGGAAGGTGTTTTAGTTTTGTCTTTGTTTCTCACCATCATGTCCTATTTCTAATAAACAATATATTTTACTGTTTTCTCCAAGTTGAGTCTGTTTTGCCCATGGTGGTAATTGATCAGTGATCTCTCTGTCTTTATTTTAACTGAGGAGCTTTTTCCTCTAATTTTCTCCTCCTGTTCTGTTGAGGAGGCAGTGTGAGAGAATGGCTGAATGGGAGTCTGGCAATTAGCCAAGGCTAACATGCCACAAAAAGAAATACAAATAATTGGTTAGAAGAGTTGCAATATTGATCTGGTTTTTATCTGCTTTATAAAATCCTCTCCCAAAGATTTTCAGTTGGCCAGAACTTCCTAATTATTATGAACACATGTTTATAAAATTCTCTACTGGTGATTCCAGTCATATTTAGAAAAACCTGAAGGTTCCAGATGAAAAGCAGAGGAGATAATGTGATTTTCTGAAGAACAACAATTCTTAGCTGGGTACAATGAGATATCTCTGTCATTCTGATTCATGTCACTGTCAGCCTTCTAAACCTCATCACTTTCAGCCAGCCTCAACTTTCCAATTTGTTCTGTAGTTCTCTGCCTTGTGGAAGAAGAAGAGGGCATAAAGACATGGGTTGGATCTTTCTGATTACCCCTTCAACAGGAACAATGGTAAGGTAGAGAGAAACTGGCTAAGGAGAAGGTTTGTGAGTGTAAACAACTCAAAGAAACTCCAGAACTGAGGGTTGTACAGAGGCTGCTTGCAGCTGAGGGAGTGATCTGCATAGAGCCAGAGCTGACTATTGTGATCTGTCACAAAAGGGAGGGTGAGGAGAGAACTGAAGAAGGGACAGGGCAGGACAAATTTTTCTCACAGAAACATCTCTGTTTCAAACTTGGTCTCTCTGTGATGAGACCTCCATATTGTACATGAGAGATAGTAAGCCTGGCTTAGGAGGAGGCTTGGGAAACACTTGTTTGGTGTCTAGCCAACTGTAACACAAGCAGGACTTTGGGCTTTCCATCATTTACAGAATACAGATTGTATTGTGGTTAATTTTCAGTTTTGTAGCTGTCGGCAAAATAGTCTCCAATTTTAAACAAGAGGAGACAATAATAATAAGTTAAAATGACTCAGTACCATATGCTTTGGTCAGTATTTTAAAAGAAATTCAAGATGCAGGAAAGCTCTTATCTGTTTCCATATTTCACTTGGGACAAAATCACCACCTAAACTTTAATAGATAAGCATTTCTGGATAAAATAAACTCCAGCATTCTAAGAGGGTTACTAATCTCAGGAAAGAACTCATCATTAGTGTTTCAACTCATATGATTTGCGAATTATTTGAATTCATGACAGATTTTAGACATATCAAAGCTGTGAGTTGTTTCTGAAAAAGGACAAGAGCAGCTCAGAAGTGTTACCTGGGATCCCAATTTTGTGTCAACCTTCCACCTGCCTTTTCCTTGTGGAAGAATTTTGGAAGTTGAATAGTCATAAAATTAAAAGTGTGGTCTGATTTTCAGAGCAAAACCTTCCCTTTCTCCTTTGAGGCAGCGCAGACTCCTCTTTGTCAAACTCAGCTGTGGATTTCAGAGCTCTGTAGACCTTGCCCTGGTGTTCATTGGTCTGTATGGTGTGATGATAGTGCCTCTGCTGCTTTTTTTCACCAAGCCAGGTATTCAGCTCACTTTTAGGAATCTCTTAACATGGCTGTGACACATGCCTGGGATGAAAAAAACGTCTGTGTAAAATTAGTAATGCCATCAGAGCAATGCAAAGAAGCCTTCTTGAAAGAAGAATCAAATAGAGGAATTTATCTGAGGGAACTCTTGTGAGCAACTCTTTTGTAGCCTGGACTTCAGCTCTGGTTGCCAGCTCTATCCTATTTAGGTAGTAAGCTTTTGAATGAGGTCTAGTGCCCTGTGGCACTTAATGCACTGCCCTTAGCCCCCAGATCCCAGAAGCGGCCCATATTAAATTATTTTTTTCATTTCAATTCCCTTCCATACCAGAGGCACAATGGTGTCTCTCTGCTTTTAGAGACAAAAAAGGAAAATAACTCTATAAAGGTCACAGAGAATACAGTCTGCATTTACAGAATATAAATGCAGTAAGCTAGGGCATTTGCAGGACTCCAGCTAATGTAGAGACAGTCACTGGTTACTATTACAGGTGATGTGGCTGTTTTGCCATTGTTTTTATCAAGAAACCGTCAGGCACTAATAGAAAATGTAGGTAAAGCTGGATCTCCTCCTGTCTTTGAAATGGAGCACGGATGTAATTTATTGCTATAGTACCTATACCTGCTGTTCAAATAAAGATCTTGTCAGCTTTCCTATTATAAAGCCAAATTAAAAAAAAAAAAAAAAA
>WEZZ01003689.1:0-10140 GCA_013400585.1 Chloropsis cyanopogon
CTGCTCCAGCTCAGCCTTCCCAAAGCATCCCCTGAGGCTGCCGTGGTGCTCCCTTGGAGCAGGGCCCAGAGCCAGAGCTGTGGCAGCTTTGGGGTTGGGTTAAGCCTGGGATTTTCTGTCTGGCAGGTGAAAACGAGGAGCAGCCCTTTCCCTCTCCTCCACGAGTGCTGCAGGGCAGGGAGCAGCCCTGGAAGGGGATCCCTGGAGCTGGGAGCAGGGACAGATCTTCTCATGGCACTTTTTCTGCCTCTTGGAGAGCCCTGCCAGCGAGGGAATGAGCAGGGAGCTGGGCTTGCCAGTGACTCCTGTGGTGCCACGCAGCCCTGGAGCACAGCCCAGCTCCTCAGCCACAGAGCTGAGTCCAAGCCCATCTCCTGCCAGCCCTGGGAGTTTGTGATGGATTTCAATGGCACTGCCTTGGATCTGCTGCAGAAAATCAACTGGTGTGTGCCCTGAGAGCAGCCCACGGTGCTGCTGCACGCCTGCCCCTGCTGGAAAGGGGTTTGCAGCTCCCCTCTGAACCTGGAATGGACTAAAGATGTGTTAGAGCCTTTCCTTTCCTTTCCTTTCCTTTCCTTTCCTTTCCTTTCCTTTCCTTTCCTTTCCTTTCCTTTCCTTTCCTTTCCTTTCCTTTCCTTTCCTTTCCTTTCCTTTCCTTTCCTTTCCTTTCCTTTCCTTTCCTTTCCTTTCCTTTCCTTTCCTTTCCTTTCCTTTCCTTTCCTTTCCTTTCCTTTCCTTTCCTTTCCTTTCCTTTCCTTTCCTTTCCTTTCCTTTCCTTTCCTTTCCTTTCCTTTCCTTTCCTTTCCTTTCCTTTCCTTTCCTTTCCTTTCCTTTCCTTTCCTTTCCTTTCCTTTCCTTTCCTTTCCTTTCCTTTCCTTTCCTTTCCTTTCCTTTCCTTTCCTTTCCTTTCCTTTCCTTTCCTTTCCTTTCCTTTCCTTTCCTTTCCTTTCCTTTCCTTTCCTTTCCTTTCCTTTCCTTTCCTTTCCTTTCCTTTCCTTTCCTTTCCTTTCCNTTCCTTTCCTTTCCTTTCCTTTCCCTCTTTTCTCTCTTTCCTTTCCCTTTCCCTTTCCCCTCCCACCCCTGGTTTCTGTACCCAGAAGGAATGCAGGCTGTGCAGGGTGGTAGCTGCTCCCTGACTCCAGGATTTTGCTGCTGGCAGTTTGTTCAATCCCTGGGATCAGTGCAGGACCAGACTGAGCTCGGGGATCCCCTTGCAGCTACAATAATGAAAATGGTGCAGCTGCAGATCTGCTGAGCCCAGCTGTCCCTCAGGGCCCAGTTCTGAGCAGGGCTGAGCTCTGTGCGTGGCCAGATCTGTGCTGGCAGCTCCTGGGTGGCTCTTTGGAAGCAGCCCTTCAACATCTTCCTCAGGAGCTCCACTCTCATCCCCTCCTGTCCTGCCATCACGCTGCCCCGTTGTTTCCGATGCAGCACCGGGTTTTATTCCAAGGTATCAGGAGCTGGTATCAGTGCAGATCTGCTGGGATAGCAGGGGTGCTCAGTCTATAAAAGGCACATCCTCATCTTCATTTTAAAGCAGGAAACTAAAAATAGAGCCAGTTCAAATATAGGTGACGAGAACAACCTGAGGCTGGGATTGGGAGGTAGAATGGGAACTGGGACTCCAGAAGTGCCTGGGGAAGTGTCTGTGGTGGAGGGAGCTGTGGGTACAAGTTTGTGACGTAGCTCTGGGCCAGAGAATGTGGTTTGGGGGGCTCTGCTCCTCCTGCCTTGTGTGGAAGGCATGGATGGGAAAATGCTGGGCTCAGAAGGGAGAGCAGCAGTGTTTTGTGCCAGGGTGTCACCTGTGGGGCCAGGAGGGTGCAGGACACAGAGCACGGGTGCTGGGCTCTTGTGGAAAGGGTGACAAGGCAGAGCCAGGGTGACCAGAGCAGTGAGGGGAGTCCTGGCAATGTTCAGGCCTCAGGATGGAGTGCCTCAGGCTCTGGGGGCTGCAGAACCTCCCTGAGCTCCTGCTGCCCCTCAGCTTCCAGGGCAGGGCTCTGTCCCAGGGAGCAGCTCACGCTGTGCACCCACAGGCTGCCAGAAATACCCTCAGCTCGGCCCAGTTTGCTGGGAGCTGGGTGAAACTGGGACAGCCTGACTGAGGGGAGCAGGAGCTGCTCAGGGAGGGCTGGCTCACCCTGAGAAGCAGCTCCCTGTGCCCAGGGTGGGGACACAGCTGGCACCCCACAGCCCTGTGCCTCTGCTGAGGGGACACAGCCTTGATGCCAACCTTGGTGTCCCCTCACCTTTTCCTTCTCAGGGCTCCCTGACCTTTCTGCAGCTCAAGGGGCTGCCACGAGAGGTGGTGCCTTCAGTTTGATCTTTCACATTTCCCAGCCCCTGCACTGCACTGGGATAGAACTCTGAACTCCAGATCAAGTGTCAGAAGTTCTCCTCACAGCTCAGCACACAGAACAATCCTTTTCCAGCCCCAGAACCAAGGACACGCTGCAGCTCCAGGCCCAGAAAGTGCAAACAGCAGAGAATTGAGGAGAGCAGCCTGGGAGGGTGGGACTGCATCACCTGGAGCTGGGATTGGACAATGAACCCAGCATGGAAATGGAGCAGAACTTCTAAAAGTGTGAGAACTCCTGACTCTGAGCCCATCTTGGGTGCAGCCCTGGCTGGGCTCTTGCACTGCCCAAGGTGCATCCTTTGAGGGATTTTAATAAATCCCAACTTTATTCCTTTAACACTCTCCAGTCTCTGCTCCAGGCAGGCTCTGAAGGCATCACAGGTGCAGGTGCAGCTTTGTCCTGTGGCCACACAAGCCCAGAGTTGGCTCCTGAGCTCCCAGCCCAGACACTGAGCCCAGCCAGGCAGGGCTGCTCAGAAGAAGGACAGCACAGAGGCAGGATTTGGAGTCTGGTCCTGGTGGGTTTTGGGAGGGAGGTGTGCAGGTCTGAGCTGGGAATCTCTCCAGCTGCCTCCCACCAGTGCAGGAGCTCTGCAGCCAGGGCTGGTCATTCCCATTCCCACGGGAACGCTCTGTCCCAGCAGCTCTGCTGGGTGCATCCCTTCCCCTCCCTCGGCACTCCCTGAGGAGCTTTGGAGCCCAGCAGGGACGATGTTTCTGTAATAAACCTCCAGCAGCCCCGAGTGCCTGACGGGGAGCAGAACAAAGCACAATTTCCCAGAGAAGGTGGATTTATTTGTGCCTTTGTAGCTCTGTTCTGGAAGCACAAATGATATCCCTCAAGAAGTAGCACGGAGTCCATCAGCTTCCAGCTGCTCAGCCCTTCCTGAGCTGAGTCTGCTCTCATCCTCCTCCTGCAGAATTGATTGAGATAAACAGATCAGGCCATCATCGCTTCGCTCTCCTCCAAGGCCTCTGCTGTTCTGTGCCTCAAATGTCACAACTCCAGAGCTCTCCAGGGAGGGGAGGAAATCCTGGCAGGGAAAACAGGAGGGCAGCCCCGCCCTGGGACTGCTCCCTGCCCCACATCCTCCTCCTTGCCCTGGAGATCCTGCCGGCAGCCCCAGAGATGGGCTTGGGGAGGGTGCTGGGCACAGGGCACTCAGGGTGAGCTTTCTGTGCCTGCATTTGCCAGCAGGGCACTCTCACAGAGGGAAGGCACCCCCAAAACACCCCCTGAGTGCTCTCCCTCTGCTCTGGAGCCAGCCTGGCAGAGCTGGGGGTGCTCACCTGGGGAGGAGAAGGCTCCAGGGAAACCTCAGAGCCCCTTCCAGTGCCTACAGGAGCTCCAGGAGAGCTGGGGAGGGACTGGGGACAAGGCATGGAGGGACAGGACACAGGGAATGGCTTTAAGCTGAAGGAGGGTGGATTAAAATTGGATACATGGAAGGAATTGTTCCCTGGCAGGGTGGGCAGGACCTGGCACAGGTGCCCAGAGCAGCTGGGGCTGCCCCTGGATCCCTGGCAGTGCCCAAGGCCAGGCTGGGTGAGGTTTGGAGTGGAAAATGTCCCTGCCCATGGCAGGGGGGTGGAATTGTATGATCTTTAGGATCCCTCCAACCCAAACCCTCCTGGGCTTCTGGGATCCCCTGACTGAACCCCCCAGGGGTGCCCAATTAGCCCAATTTCCTCCCTCAGGCCTTTTCCTCAGCCAAGACGAGAGCGTGGCTGTGGCTGGAGGCAGATTTGTCCAAGCTGTAAGGATTTTTCTGTGCCAGCTCCCAAAATCCTGCTTGGGATTTCCCGAAGAGGACAGGGCCCATTCCACAGGCTCCTGCCACCCTTGTGCTGCTTTGCACCAAAGAGAGAAAAGCAAATTGTGGGAAATGAATTTGTAAAAAATTTTTGAATTTTTTTTTGTCTAACCATTCAAAGTCCATCCACAAACAGCTCCAAAAACTGAGAGATTTGACGAATCAAATTAAAACAAACAATACATCATAGTTAGATGACTTGTTTGAAGGATGAAGTTTTGCACCTTAGCTGAAAGAGCTTTACAAAATAAAGCTCTTAGTCCAACAGCAAATATCAGCAGAACATGAACAAACCCATGAGCTGCAGGGTGGGAAAAACCAGGGGGGGTTGTAGTTTTTTTAATTTGTTTTTTCTTTTTGTCACCAGGGAAACAGAAGCAGAAATGACAAATGCTTTTGGTTTGTCAATGTTTCCCACAGATATTTTTGGCCTAATGGTGAAAAACAAAGAATTTGTTGGATTTGAGTTCCTCAGTCCCTGGTTGCCTTCCCAAAGTGAAGGTGGGAGGGCTGGCAGAGGGCTGGAGGCACGGGTGGGGCTTGCTGGAGATGGACTTTGTCACTTTGGAGCTGTCCTCTCTCAGCTCCTCGGCTGCCCCACGGCAGGAATTGTCACCCTGTCCTTGGCAGAGCCACCAGGATGTGTCACAGCAGCTCTTGGAAGGCCAGGATAGTTTTACTTTATAATAAAGAGCTTTATTTATTCCTGTCTAGAGGACAGGTGCCTTTGTAGGGAAAAANGTGTTTTCCTAAATATTTTGAAGATGAAAAATCCGCTTTCCTTCTCTTTTGATTTGCCAAGTGAACCTGGAAGGGAGTGAATTGAGGAGCTGGGACCTGCCAGGACTTCCCTGAGCCACGTTCCAGCAGCTCCTGTTCAGCTGGGTGGATAAATCCTGCTGGGATGTCTGTGGAAGTGTCTTGTGAAGAGCAAAGCTCTTTGATTATCCTGTTGCTATTTGTCAAATGCAAAGGAGCGTGTAAAAAAATCATTTTCAGCCTTCAGAACTACTCTCCTTTCGTTCTGCTTTTGATGTCTGAAGAGAAAATAGCCCTGTGAAGCAACTGGATTTCTTCAGAGCTATTAACAAGTCTTGCAGGGTCCCAGGGTGACATAACAGGTCTGGGCTGACTCATTCCATTTAAGAGTGTCTCCTTCCAGACAGAAATAGCTCAGTGTGCAGCCACAGAAAACATGAATCAATTAATGTCTTCTATTAACTAGAAATGCAGATAAACCTCCTCGGTGGTGGGAATGCAAATTCCTGGCTGCTCTTCCTTCTCCCTCTTTGTGTTTGGCTTCTTCCTTAATTGATCTTTTCTGGATGGTGGCTCCAGGTCCACGTGGGTTTTTTTTGCAGCTGATCCTGGGCACTCTGGGTTGCAGGAATTTGTGTCAGAGAGGCACTGGATGCCACTCCAGGAGATCTTTATCCTGCTCCCCATGCACTCAGGGGGTGTGAGTGCCCCAGACACCCCTGGAACTGCCACACTTCAGCTCAACCCAGACCTTTAGGGCTGCCCTGTTTGCTGCAGGGAACAGAATTGAGGAGAGCAGCCTGGGAGGGGGGGACTGCATCACCTGGAGCTGGGATTGGACAATGAACCCAGCATGGAAATGGAGCAGAACTTCTAAAACTGTGAGAGCTCCTGACTCTGAGCCCATCTTGGGTGCAGCCCTGGCTGGGCTCTTGCACTGCCCAAGGTGCATCCTTTGAGGAATTTTAATAAATCCCTGCTTTATTCTTTAACTCTGCCCAGCCTTTGTTCCAGGCTGCCTCTGCAGGGATCAGAGGGATGACGGAGCCATTCCCCTTTAGAGGGGTCCCAGCCCAAAGTCACGGAGCTCCAGAGGATCCACAGAGCTCTGGGGGTGGAAATCAAACCTGAGCTGTGCAGTGCCCCAGGTCAGGCTGGCAGGAGCTCCAAGAGCTCCAAGAGCTCCAAGAGCTGTGTTTGTGAGTTCTGAGCCAGCCCCAAGGCTGTGTGAGGCTGGGGGTGCAGGGGGCAGCAGGACCTGTGGCAGGGAGGGAGGCAGGGAGGGTGCATGGGAGAGGATCCTCTGGGCAGCCAGAGAATCCCAGGATGGGTTGGGAGAGACCTTAAAACTCATCTCATCCCACCCCTCCACAGCAGGGACACCTCCCACTGTCCCAGGTGCTCCCAGCCCCGTCCAGCCTGGCCTTAGGCACTGCCAGGGATCCAGGGGCAGCCCCAGCCCTTGTAAATAATCTCCCTCCATCTTTCCTGTAGCTCCTTAAGTACTGGAAGGAAAAAAAAAAAAAAATCCGTGGAAGAAGTGAAGTGTTCCCATCTGTAGGAGGCAGATCTGGAGAAGGGCAATTCCAGTGGCATTTGCAGTGTCATGGACTCGGCAATGCCGCGGTGCACAATTCAACCCAGGCACAAAATCATTTCCTCCTGTCCACGTGCTGGGGGAGAGGCATCCCTTCCCCATGTCCTCTCCTCTCGGGGAGGAGGTTTCAGCAATCTTTGGGGTCAGTTTAACACCAAAGCCTCACTATCAGTCTGTCTAGCAGCTCCTCTTCACCTGCTGCTAGGTGATAATGACTTGAGGAACAGAATTAATTAGGCTGAATCCTTCCATGCTTGTTGGATCTCTCAAAATGGATTTTTCTCTTTTTACTTTTTTAATACTCGGGGGAAAAAAAAGAAATAAGAAATAATCTTTCTTGCTGTAAGAAATAGCAAGGAAAGGATTTGCCTGTATTTTATTAACCAATTAATTGCTTTCAAGCAGGGTTTGGTGGGGCACTCAGGGTGTCCATATTTTCTTCCACTTTTTAGTCTTAGTCCAAGGAGCAAAAGCTCTGAACATCCAAAACTTGGTTTTTTTCCACCTTTTAGCCTCAGACCAAAGAGAAAAGCTCTGAACATCCCAAACTTGCTCAATAAAACCCTTCAGAGTGTATCACCGGATTCCCCAAGGCTGGTCCCTGTCCTGGGGATGCCGCAGGTCCCTCCGGCTCCTCCCTGCCCAGGCTGTCACCGTCCCCATCCCCATCTGGGGGCTCGTTTGACACTTTCCTTTCTGTTGGACTGAATCAAACCCGGATTCCTTTGGAATGCATCAAACCCAGCCCTCAGATCCAGCTCCACTCCCCGAGGGCTTTTGTTCCTGAGATACTGCTGGAGTAGTCTGAATCATGATCTCATCAGAGACAATAAAACGCTGAAGAGGGTTCTTAAGTGCTCGCTTTAAGCTGCTGTCAGGGAATGTGCCCGTTAACATAACGAATACATTCTCCATTTCCACGGCCATCACTCAGTTCAGTCCCCAGGTCACCCTTGCTCGGTATTAATTTGGGGTCAGACCAATCCAGCTTTGAGGGAAGACACATTTATGCCAAAATCAGAGGAGGTTGAGGGTAATGAACAATCCCACTAGGAAGACATCTATTATTCATGCACGCACATGTGCACACACACAGACCCCTCTGCTGAATAAAAACACCAAGCCAGAAGACATGGGGGATAAAACCATGGCAATAGCAACAAGTTCAGAACGAAAAAAATTCCACTTTTTCCATGAAAATATCATTTGCATAAAAAATCTGTGGCTTTCATCTAAGCCTCCATTTTCCTTCAGAGGAAAAATTGCCTTTCCACATTATTCCCTGTATCAGAAAGGAGCTGATTTCCCAGGCTGCCAATGCAGCCCACGTTACAGAGCCCCAGCACAAGCTGAGCTTACCCTGATTCCGAGGAGGAAGAACTGGCACAGCTCCAGCTGAGCAGCTGAGGGTCTCCAAAAACCCTCCAAAAAACCCTCAGGCTGAGGTCAGTGGGGCTCACCCGAGACAAAAGCAGAGGAGGGAACCAGGCTGAGGCTGAGCTCTGCACCCCCAGTGCTCAGGCTGGGCTCAGGAGCCAGCCCCAGATCAGCCCCTGCCTGCTCTGGGGGGACAGAAGTGGCAGCAAGGGGTACAAACCCCTGGATTGATGGCCCAGTCCCTGCTCAGGGACCCCTCACAAAGACCCCATGGCAGATCCCAGCCCCGAGGGCACATCTGGGATGATCCTGCCCCTGTGCCCAGCCCTGGGGGCACACCTGGGGTGATCCTGCCCCTCTGCCCAGCCCTGGGGGCACCTCTGGGGTGATCCTGGCCCTGTGCCAGGGTCAGTGCTGTTTCCATCGTGGGTGGCAGCTGACTTGTGATGCATTAAATGGATATAAGCTGCGGCCGAGGGCTCTCAGATTGGCTGCACAGGGTGTGAGCCACATTATTCAGCAGAAACCAGAGGCTGGGATTGCTCAGGACTTGTCTAAGGACGATTTCCCCATCCCTGGCAGTGCCCAAGGCCAGGCTGGGAGCAGCCTGGGACAGTGGGAGGTGTCCCTGCCATGGCACGGGTGGCACTGGGTGAGCTTTAAGGTCCCTTCCAACCCAAACCATTCTGTGATTTTCTGATTGATTTGTAATCATTATTATTATTGTTGTTGGCTAATGGGATTTCAGTAGGACCTCAGCAAGCTCAGAGCTTTGATCTGCACTCTGTGGTTTCAGGAAGGGGATTTGCCCCCCAGAGTGCTGAGAATGTCCGTGGGGATGACACAGAAAGTGTTGTTACACCCAATTTAAACACGTGAGAGCTGTGATGGCCCCAGAGTCAGGGATGGAGTCTGACTTCAGCCACTGCTCAGGCTGGGATGGATTGAAATTGGCCCATTTTCCTCCATTACCACAAAACCCCCTGGAATTATCACTTTGGCTGGGGCTGCTGGTGCTCAGAGAGGTGCCGTGGGTGAGCAGGGACAGCCCCAGCTGTGGCCCCTCTGAGGTTCCTGTGCCACCCAGCTGCTGGCACATCTGGGGACACTGCAGCCTCCTGGCCACCCCCTCCTGGCCAGGTTTGCCCGGTCCCAGGGGATGCTGGTCCCTGTTCTGCTGGGCTGTGCTCCCCTCCTGATCCCAGCCCAGCTCTGCCGGGCGCCCTCCCATCACCGCAATTAACACCACGGCGTTAATTATTGCTATTATCACGTTACTGCCATTATTCTCCTTCCAAAGCAGCCCTTTTGTCTCCTCATTATGCTGTTTCTGTTGTGACCACGGTGCAGATAACGAAGGCAGATGCTCTGCCTTGCTTCAGAGCTCCCTTGTGCCGCTTGCTGCCACATCCCCTGCGAAACGCCAGTCCTCACCCCGAAGCACTTAAAAACCTAATTAGAGCCGACAGACCAGCATCATCTTGGTCTACCAGCAGCTTCAGGAGCAAAGCCCCTCTCTTCAGGATATTCAAGGTCACTTTGCCAGATTTCCCAAAGATTTGGGAGAACTCCCAAACATTCCCAATGCCCGTGTAGTTTTCCTCGTGCCTCCTGAACCCCACACAGAGCCAGGCAGGTGTTTACCCTGGTTATATTTATCCCTGACAGGTGTCCTTTCACTTAAATGCATTTTTTAAAATTCCCAGGCTTATAAATAAATGACTGAAGAAGAAAGATGTTGAGAATAAGAGATGTTGAGGGGCTGGAGCGTGTCCAGGGAAGGGATGGAGCGGGAGCCCCAGGAGGGGCTGAGGGAGCTGGGAAGGGGCTGGAGAATTCCTGAGGGGGCTGGGGAGGGGCTCAACCTTGAGCAAAGGAGGCTCAGGGGGGACCTTGTGGCTCTGCACAGCTCCTGCCAGGAGGGGACAGCCGGGGGGGTCGGGCTCTGCTCCCAGGGAACAGAACAGGAGGAGAGGGAACGGCCTCAGGCTGGGCCAGGGCAGGTTTAGATTGGATATTGGGAATATTTCTCCACAGAAAGGGTGGTCAAGCAATGGAATGGGCTGCCCAGAGAGGTGGTGAAGTCACCATCCCTGGAAGTGTTCAAGACACGTGTGGATGTGGCACTTGAGGAATGGATTAGTGCTGACCTCGGTGGTGTGGGCAGCCACAGCTGGTCTGGGCCCCCTGTGCCAGGGCCTGCCCACCCTCACAGGCAGGGATTCCTTCCT
>WEZZ01003689.1:10270-49611 GCA_013400585.1 Chloropsis cyanopogon
TCTCCTCTCCAGGCTGGACAATCCCAGCTCTCCCAGCCTGGCCCCACAGGGGAGGTGCTCCAGTCCCTTCATCAACCCCCAGCTCTCCTCTGGAACTGTTCCAACAGCTCCTTGTCCTCCTGATGTTGGGGACACCAGAACTGGGCCGTGTTCCAGGTGGGGTCCCCCAGAGACAGAATCCTCTCCCTGGCCCTGCTGCCCACACTCCTTTGGAAATCCCAGCACGTTCCTCCTCCTGGGCCCACCCATCCCATCTTCTCCCTGCTGGAGCCAGCAGCACAGCTGATCCTGGGTTTAGTAAGAGCAGAACTAGGCTGAATTTTTAAAAGGAACCATCTAATTCTCCACCTGGATCCCTCTGGAGCAGGTCCAGCACGTGGAGTGGCCGTTTGCAGTCTGACACGACGGAGATGGAATTGTTGCTCCCTGAAATCCACACATATTCTCCAAATCTGCCACTTTCCATTAGAATGCTGCAGAAGCCCTGGGAGAATGACGGCATTTTTATCCAAAAGGTTAAGCAAAACATAATGAATGGAAAAGATGAGCTGTGACAGAACTGAAACAGGAATTTTCAACTTTTGAAAAACATCCAGACATTTAACGCCTTTTAAATGAACTCGAGATGTTGTGTGAAATCCATTCGGTATGGAAACACTGAAATGCACTTTTAAAATTCCAAGTAAACCAACCTTTTCAAAAACATTCCACAAACATTTTTCAAGAGTCGGTGCGCTGTGTCTGAAACACGCTCCTGCAAAATCAAAACCTGGCAAACCTTGTTGGCCTGCAGCTGCCTCCCTTCTCTCCTTCTGGGGCAGGACGGGATGAGCTGCTCCTGGGGCAGGTGTGGACACCCAGCAGCTCCCAGGCTGCTCCTTTAGGAGCTCACGGCTCTCCCAGGGCCACGGGGGTCATTTCCCTGCCCAGCAGTTGCTGGGGTTGCAGGGAATGCCCTTCAGTTGGGTTTTTGGGTATGGCACTTTGCTCATTCTGAGCTGCTCCTTGCACAGGGGGCATTTCATGCAATCCCATCATTGTCCCATACCCAAGGAAGAACCAGTTTGATCAGAAGGCAGGAGATGGGGTCCCTTGTTTGCACTTGGCAGTCACAGGGAGAAGGTTCATTCCTCCTCCTGCAGCACCATTATTTCAGCAATCTGATTTTTAACTGATGGAAATTGAGATGTCTCCTCCGTGGGAAAGCTCCAATTTTTCTTCCAGAGGGAAAGCACAGATCTGAATTGCAGAGATCCCTCTGAGGGATCTGTATCTTGCTCTGGGGAATGTGGGCATTTTACAAACCTGCCAGGAAGTGCTGAGGGTCACAGGGGCAGAATTCAGAATCTCCTTGACTCTCCCCATTGCTGACTTTTCCAGAGGAGCAGATTATTCAATTTTGCCCTTCCTTTAGATACAACCCTGCAAAAGGAGCTGTGGGTTCAGTTCTGCTGATCCCACAGGAGAGGACACCTCCAGTGGTGGTAGCCCAAGGCCTGGCTGTGTCCATGACACCCTCATCCCACAGGAGCTGCATTTTGGGGTGGGTTGAACTCCAGAACAGGCCAGACAAACCAGGTGTCATCCAGACTTGGAAAAGGCGCTGTGGGTTTAGTTCTGGCCGATCCCACAGGAGAGGACACCTCCAGTGGTGGTAGCCCAAGGCCTGGCTGTGTCCATGACACCCTCATCCCACAGGAGCTGCATTTTGGGGTGGGTTGGGCTCCAGGAGAGAACAGACACCACCAGATGTCACCCAGCCCTGGAAAAGGAGCTGTGGGATCAGTTCTGCTGATCCCACAGGAGAGGACACCTCAAATGCTCTGTTAGTCAAGGCCTGGCAGTGTCCATGACGCCCACATCCCATAGGAGCTGCATTTTGGGGTGGGCTGGGCTCCAGAACAGGGCAGACAAACCAGGTGTCACCTGGGGCTCTGCTCCTGCAGGTAGCAGAGGCCCAAGGGGACAGGGCTGAGGCCCCCTGGCTCTGCCTTGCCCACCAGTAGAACCAGTTTGTGCTGGGTCTGCCACCCTCCCTCTCATCTCTCAGGGAGGGTGAATGGCTCCGTGAGTGCCCCAGATCCAGCAGAGTCATGTGGCTCCAGCTTTATTTGCTGTTATTGCTGCTTTCAAGTGGAAAATTGATCTAATAGCAGTCCTCTCTCAGCACACAGCAGTCTGCACATTTGTACAATGTTCTTTGAGGACGATCAGCAGCCACTGGCATAGAAAAGTGACAGATGCTGTCTGCAAATAATGAGCTGAAGCAGTTTCCTTTGGAAGGGAACTTAAGCAAAGTCCCTTTGAGTTTGAAAAGCCAAAGAGGTTCCCACGTGTCCCCAGAAGCTGCTCGGAAAAGGCATTTTCTAGTGGCTCATGTGGCATAATTATTTTGTAACAGCTTCTCTCACACCAACTTCTCTGGAGAGAGGGAATGACCCAGTTCCTGTTTACTGAGCATTTCCTGCTGGGGACAGGCATGAAAGGGAATCAAGTTTATGGCTTGTTCTGTTCCCTCCTCCAGCGCTCCATATCTGCACAAATCACAGGGATAAGGAGCACAGTGGTGGATAGAGCACATCCCACACCTCTGGGGTCCTCGCACTCCTTCTTTGCGGCTCACACCTAAATTGTTTCAGCCCCTGAGGCCTGTGAGGAGTCTCCACTCGTGAGGTTGAGGGAAGAGCACAGGGAGGCTTCATCCCGAGCCTTTGATCCTCTCTCCTTCCTCCCTGCTTTTATCTGGCACTCTGCTTTTCCTGATGGAGCTCCAGCAGGTGTTCAAAGTCCTCCCAGCTCCTCAGAGTGCTCCAAGAAGCCCAAATTACTGAAAATTGAGGATTCAAGGTTTCCTGGCTGGACATTTCCAACCCTGTCAGTGAACTGGAGACATGGTTTGCCTTTCATGATGGGAATCATCTTTCTGGTGCAATATGGATGTTTCTGCACTTGGTATTTTCTGGTTATTGCCACAGTCCTGAATCCTGAGGATGAAATCAGGCTCTGGGAGTCTTTCCTCTTGAGGCCTTGGAGAGATCCAGCATCTTTCCACGCTTCTGTAGGGAACTGAACCTACAAAAGGTACCAGATGGGGCTCCTCTCCAGCAGAAACAGCCCTTGATAAACTGTCCCTCTCATTAGAGGCTTCGGAAAATCTCTAAGAATTGATTTCCTTCCAGCCTGACCTGTTCTCTTGGGCTTCTTCAGCAGTGGAATTCCAAGGCAATCCAAGGTAGGATGCTGTAATTCCCCACCCATTAGCTGGGATTAATGGTGGGAGCTGTGTTACACAGCACATTAAATCACAAATGGATCAAAATAACGAGCCACCATCCCTCAAGGCACCAGGGGGTAGAGCTGAGGCACAGCCTCAATCGTAATTCCCTTTCTTATTTTTAAAAGCTAAACTCTTTGTTTATTTGATTCATTTGAGCTCTTTCCTTTCTGTCCCTTCCTGCACATCCATAGATGAGAGGCATTTCTGGACAAATTTAGAACGATGCAATGTTGTGGGAAATTAATTAATACTGATAATTATTGATGGCTTCTGTAGATGAAACACATATAACAAAGGAGATTACAATGAAGGGATCCTACTTAATTGCAGTGCCTGAAGGGAGCTACAAGAAGGATGGAGAGAGACTTTACAAGGGATGGAGGGACAGAACAAGGGGGAACGGCTTCAAACTGACAGGGAGGAGGGCTGGATGGGATTTGGGAATTAGGAATTGTTCCCTGTGAGGGTGGGCAGGCCCTGGCCCAGGTGCCCAGAGCAGCTGGGGCTGCCCCTGGATCCCTGGCAGTGCCCAAGGCCAGGCTGGAGCACCCTGGGGCAGTGGGAGGTGTCCCTGCCCACGGAGGGGTGCAATGGGAGGAGCTGTAAGGTCCCTTCCCACCCAGCCCATTCCTGAATTCTGTTGTGATTCCAGATTCTCTCACAAGAATTCTCTGCAGTTGTGTTGCCTTTGAAATCTCCCAGCTCTGGACACGAAAGCTGAACACCGATTTCATTCAGGGCTGGGCTTTCCTTGGCTGCTTTTGCTCTTGGTTGTTCTGGGGTGATTTTTTGCTGATGTCATTATCTGTTGCCTTGGACTGGAGGTTTTTTTGAGCTCTGTGAGGCTCAGTGAGCTGTTCTCTGTCAGATGGAGATCCCTGGCACTGAAGGGATAATCATTCAGCGACAGCAAAGGACAATGAGGTTGCAGAGCAGAGAGAGTGAGAAATGCCCATCCCCAAAGTGGCAGAGCAGGGACAGGGAATTGTTTGACTGGGGAGCAGCCTGCTTGGCTCAGGGGAAACCAGCAGCTCCAAGGAAAACAGCCATCCCATCCTGGAATGCCTTGGGTGAACACAAAACCTCACACAACAGAGCTGGGAGGATTAAAGGCTCTGCAAATGATTCTGCAGGTGCCCAAAGCTGAAGAAAGGGAGAAAAGTGACCATGGGGTGACAGGGTGAGGATTCAAGAGATGTCATGAAGGAATCTGGCCTGGAGAGAGAGAGCAGCTCCTGGAGAACAGCTCCTCACACATCACCCCATCACTCCTCCCTGCAGCCCCTGGCTCTGCTATCATCCTCCTTCAAACTTCCACCACGAATGGAAAAGACATCTCCCAGCCACGGTGGCCCAGAGCAGCAGGAGGACACGCAGAGGCCCAGTGTGCTGGAGCTTTGTGTGCCCATGGAAGTCAAAGCTGCCTTCTCCAGCAGCTGCACAGGGCCTGCACACACATTTCCCCCAGGAGAAAGGATCTGAAAGCAAGTGAGGACAGCAGGAGGCTGATCCAGAGCCAGGGAGAGGTTTAACCCTTCCTCCAGCCAGGCTCTGGAGCCAGCAGGATGTGGATAAAACATCCAAAAACATCTAAACCATCCCTGTGGGGGGGGGACCAGATCAAAGGACAAGGACCAGCCCTGGAGGACAGTTCCACATGTGCAGCTGGAAGGGCAAGGGAGCAGCTGGAGGAGAATGTGAAGCCCTAAAAAAGCAGCTCTGAGGACAGGCAGGGGCAGGGGCTTGGCCCCGGCCTCAGGCAGGGACAGACAGCTCCTCTGCACTGTCTTGGGTTATTTTTATTCTACTTTGGTGCCTCTGAGGGAAGGCTGAGCACCCTTGCTGCCAGAGGAGCCAGGAGCTGCTCTTGCCTTCTTTAGTCTGTACGATTTCCCAGGTGAACAGCCATAAAGGGCTTTGGGAAGGGGGTCCCACGGGAAAAGCAGCCTCCAGGAGCTCTGGCCCTGTTCCCTTTCTCTGTGGGGCTGCAGCACACGGGACAGGGAGGCTGGGTGCTGTGGGTGACCATGAGTCCAAGGCTCCCTGTCCGGGTGGGCATCGGCGTGGCCGTGTCCTGCCGTCCCCTCTGGGGTCCTGGGTGGGCTCCCAGGGGATGGCGAGCCCGGTTTGGGGCCTGTGATCTCCTCCTGCCAGGGAAGTTGGCTCCTGATGCAGGCAGACAGATGGGGCAGAGGTTTGAAAGCATCCCCGAGGGTATCCGAGCCAGAGGGAGGGGAGCTGGGGGGGCTGGGAGGGAGCACGCAGCGAGCAGAGCCCGAGGAGCCGCGGCTGAGCGGCGGGAGGAGGCCGGCAGGAGGATGGATTGCCCGGCACCCCCCCTCTCCCTCCAGCATCCCTGCATCCCTCCCACGGCAGCATCACACCCTCCCTCCCGCAGCTGCCTGCGCCTGCAGAGGCCTCTGCTTCCTCCTCCTCCTCCTCCTCCTCCTCCGCCTCCTCCTCCTGCTGCCGAACCGCCCAGGCACGAATTAACGGGAGCGCTGCCTTACCTTGCTGCACGGGCTCGGGGGTCGCGGAGCCCTGGGGACCCTGGGCCAGGCTCGCTGCGGTGTCCCGGCGTTCCGGCGGCAGGGACAGTGCCACAGGCTGGCAGAGGTGCAGCAGGGACAGTGCCACAGGCTGGCAGGGACAGGGCCACCGGACGGGCAAGGGGCAGCANAGGGACAGTGCCCAGCCCAGCAGGGACAATGCCCAGCCCGGCAGGGACAATGCCCAGCCCGGAGGGACAATGCCCAGCCCGGAGGGACAATGCCCAGCCCAGCAGGGACAATGCCCAGCCCGGAGGGACAGTGCCCAGCCCGGAGGGACAATGCCCAGCCCAGCAGGGACAATGCCCAGCCTGCAGGGACAGTGCCCAGCCCAGCAGGGACAATGCCCAGCCCAGCAGAGGTGCAGCAGGTTGCAGCCACACGCCAGACACGGCTCCACCGTGGGTACCCCGAGCACCGCACGGAGGTGGCCGGGAATAAAACGCAGCCGGTGGCAGCTCCGGTGTTCCCTGCTCGTTTCCTTGAGGCTGACTGCAGCACAGCCCGGCTGCCTGCTGCCAGAACAGCTGGCTGCCAGCGCTGTAAGAGTGATCGATATGTTTGGTGTTCATCCATCGTGCGCATCTGCTTTCGTGCGCTCGGGATGGCAGGTCTGAACTTTGTTCTCCTGTCATTCACCGGCTGTGGCCTGAATGCAGAGTCCAGGCAGGCTCCTGCTGCTCACCTGGCCCTCTGGAGAGCGGGGTTCATGACAGCCCCTCTTATCTGTCCCCCCAAAAAAGAGCCAGGCTTAGAATCTGAAAAATCCGCCCAGCGCAGCCGGGCACTCTCCTCGCAGGCAGACAAGGCTCGGGAGTGAAAGCCAGAGGAAAAACAGAGTTCCCAGTTTGTTTACTACCTCTTGGCACACATCCATGCCCAGCTTTTTATATCCCACTGCCAGGCTCCGCAGCCTGGGGGAGCGGGACGAGCTCCGGGGGGACCATCCCGGGCTGCTGCGGGTGGAGCTGCTGCCCGCACGGGAAATCCCGGATTGTAAACAGGGGAGTGTGACTGTGCGTGCGCTGGGGGGGAGAAGGGATGAGGGATTGCAGCCCAAAGCTCTTCCCTGCCTTGCTGAGCTGCCATGGGAAGCAAAGCTGACGTCATTTCTGAGCAGGGAAATTTGTGGAGGTTTCTGGATAGTGGAAGGAGAGGAAGGCTAATCCTGAAGTACTGATATGCAGGATGAGTTCTAGATGTAAACCAGAGCTCACAAAAGGAGGTGTTTTGGCAAAAACCTTCATTCCCTGGGTCAAGGGAGCAGCCAGATTAAAAAAATTACAATTCTGTGAGCCTTTTGTACCTGACAGTAGGGAAAACGTGACCAGTGCTGTTTTCAGTGAGAAGATAATTCCAAAATAAGTAACCATAAAAAGAAAGAAAAAATTAAACACTCATTCACCTAAAACCAGTTTTACCAAGGATTGGCTCCAGTCCCCACAAAGCCCCACTGCTTGTGCTGGGTGTGACAAGGGACAGTGTCACCCCTGTTGGGTGACAATCCCAGCACGTGAGTGGTTCCAGGCTCCCCAGCCAGGCAGGACGAGTGGGAATTCTCTTTCCAGCCCTCACAGGAATTATTTCAAGCCAAGGTGGCCAACCCATGGTGTTTCATGGGGGAGGTTTTGGTCGGGGTGTGCTCGAGGTTATCGGTTCACATTCAGATAAATTGCTGAAATAGAGTAAGGAATCTGGGAGCTGGAAGGAAAGAGGGTTAATCCAAACAATCAGCTTGCCTGGGGTGGGCACGGCCTGGATCCTGCAGCACGCACGGCTGGAGGCTGCAGTGCCATGCTGGCCGTGGGCGTGTGCCACCAGCAGGAGCAGCGGCACAGACACCGCGCGGGAAGGCGCCCGCACGTGTCAGCTCATCCCTCGCCGTGTCTGCACTTCCCTCCTTCCCTTCTTCACCAGGAACAAGGAAAAAATATCCTTGAGGGCCCTTTTGAGGTGTCTTGAGCATCCAAGTGATGCTTTAAAGCAGCTTCCAGGGCAAGTTTATGGGTCAAGTATGGCCAAAGCATTTCCAGGGCCCAGCCCAGGCAGGAGCTGGAGCTGCTGGAGGAGCCCAGAGGAGGCTCCAGGGTGATCCCAGGGATGGAGCAGCTCTGCTGGCAGGGAAGGCTGGCACAGCTGGGATTGTTCACCTGCACAGGAGAAGCTTTGGGGTGACCTCAGGGTGGCCCTGCAGGGCCTGAGGGAGCTGCAGGAAACATGGAGAGGGACAATGGACAGGGATGGGGGACAGGATGGGATTGGGTTCCTGGGAGAGGATGGATTTGATGTCCTGGGAGAAGATGAGTTTGGGTTCCTAGAGAGGATGGGTTTGGGGTCTTGGAGGAGGATGGATTCAGGATCCTGGGAGAGGATGGGTTTGAGGTCCCAGGAGAGGAATGATTTGGGGTCCTGGGGGAGGAGGGATTTGGTTTTCTGGGAGAGGAGGGGTTTGGGTTCCTAGAGAGGAGGGATTTGGGGTCCTAGAGAGGATGGATCTGCTCTCCTGGGAGAGGATGGATTCAGGTTCCTGGGAGAGGATGGGTTGGGATCCTGGGAGAGGATGGGTTGGGATCCTAGAGAGGAGGGATTTGGGCTCCTGGGAGAGGATGGATTTGGGATCCTAGAGAGGAGGGGTTTGGGTTCCTGGGAGAGGATGGATTTGGGATCCTAGAGAGGATGGGTTTGGGGTCCTGGAGAGGATGGGATCAGGCTCTGCAAAGGCTCCCAACAGTCCTGCAGCCCATGAAGGGTTTGTTAAGGGTTTGTTCCTGTTCCTCACAGCCATTCCAAGAGCAGTGCCTGGCATTCTCAGAACTGCTCTTAAAACATTACCATATTTATAAGTAATGCCCTAATTTGAAGGGATATCGAGTTCTTTTGGATGTAAGTAGTTATTAATTACAATGCAACAGGAAAATTCATTAGGGAATAGAATCAAACTTTCAATTAATGTCATTTTTATCCGGGAACATTAGACGAGCTGCTTTTTTTTTTTTTCCCTTGCCTTTAACAAGGATCTGGAAACATTTGCTAATTTCCAACTATTATAGTTCCTTGTATGAAATAATGTGAGCTCTCATTTGCATATAAGAAAACATTTTCTGTATTCACTGTGACTCTGAGCTGCCCTATTTATATCAGGAAATTGAGCTGCAGACTCCCTGTGCATTTCAAGGCGAGGCTTTTCTCATGCAGAAGAGCAGAACATTTTTCCAGGCCCACACTGAACTCGGGGTGTTATTTTGGGGGGCTTTAACCCCAGGGTCTGCACGAGGCTCAGCAGAGGGGCTGAGAAAAAGCTCAGGGGGTTTCTTGTGAGTGTTCCACGAACGTTTCTCTTGGTCTTTTTCCAAAGTGCTCTCTGCACTTCTTGTTCCAAATCTTTTACTTTGAATTTCGTTTTCAGTCTCAGAGCCAAACCTGCTTGATACAACAAAGAGCCTTCAGGTGTGAAACCTTATCACCTCAGACTGAACAGATCAGACACCTCCAGACTCTTCTGGTGGGGAACTTATTTTCCTTTCTCATCTGGGAGCATTTTCAGGTTCAGGCTTGGTTTCGTTCTGTTATTTCTATATCTCAGAGGCCATTCCACAGCATCCCCAGCTGCAAGTCCATGGAAAATGGATCTTTAGTGCACAGGACTGAACCTGTGCTCCTCCATGTCCATCTAAGCTCTGAATGGTTGGTTTTGGTTTTATCTGTGTTCTTCTGATGAACCCTGAACGGCCACAGGAAAAAGAAATAAAGCTTGCAAAGGCTCCCTTTGCTCCCTCCTTTCACATCTTTTGTCTCCCAGGTTTCCATGTTTGTTGTTGCTGCAAGCATCAGATAAATCAGCTGCATAAAAAAAAATAAAATTTAAAAGCAGTACCATTCCATTAATGATCTAAGTGCTGAGGGCAGGGCAAGGCAGATAATTAATTTCAATTTTTAAAGCAGATAAATCCATCAATGTTTCAGTTGATCCCAGCCAGTTTTATTTTGATTTTATATTGCAAAAAAAACTTTCAGATCTTTGCAAAATAACTTTATTACAGTTAATTTTGACCTGAGCTTTTTCCAATGATAAAACAATTTACAGTTCAAAAATCCTTCTTCCTTTGCCCCATTATCTTATGAGGAGAGGAGCCCCAGGCCATGGGATAAATGAGAACAAAAAGAGGCTTTGGGTAAGGCTCCTGTTGGAAACCAGGGAGGAGAATTTCTCAGATAAAACCCTTCTTGATAGAACCTCTGGATTTATCAAAACTCTGAGATTTTCGATGGAACCTCTGGAGTTCAGCTGCCAGAGCCATCCCCCTCACAGCAGGGACATTCAGATGGGCTCACAGGGGTGGCCCCGAGCCTGGCAGAGTGTCCTGAGCCAGGGAGGCAGGGAGGGAGGGAATGTCCCCTCCCGTGGGTATCCCGGTCCCCAGACCCAGCTGCCCTGCCCGGGGTGGTACTGCAGCACCCCAAAGCTCCGGGGCTCTGCAGGGCTCCGGGCAGCTCCTTCCCCTCCCACCTTTCCCTGCCCTTCAGCTCCGCTCCAGCCCCTTCTCCTGCCCTGCCCGGGCCAGCCTGTTCCAGGCTTTTGTTCCTTGGCTGGATGGAAACTTCCTCCAGCTTTCCCTTGGAATTTATTCATGGCTAGTGCCTACTTTTTGTTCTTGTGCCAAGTTTGTCTGTTAGATCTTCTCCCTCCCCAGCACTCTCCCAGCCCACATTTATTTATAGAAAGCAATCTTTGCCTTTTTTTTTTTTCTTTTCTTTCCTTCTTAATTTTTTTTTCTCCATTAAGCTCTTCCTCACCACGGCAAAGCCTGGCTTTAGGGCAGCTGTCCAGCCTTGCTCTGTGCCCACGTTTCAGAGCTGTGCTCCTCAGCTCCCAGCAGGAGTTTGTCAGCAGCTTGTTTTTCTCGGTGAGCCTCAGCAGAGCCTTCCAGCCGTCCCTGAGCCCCGTGTGTTTTTCTTGTCAGTGTAATGTGCTTAGTAACAACACCTACCACTTTTCCATGTCACACTCTGCACTCCCCCGTCAGCCACACGGTGACTGGCACAGCAACACCGAGAAATTGCATTTAACCAGCAAGGGAAAACGTTGCTTTCCTGAATAACCTTCGCCTCCTCCAGGAACCTCTGTAGGTCACGGGATTCCAGAGCTTTGGTGACTCACAGCTCTCCCACCTGGCAATTATTAGCTCAAAACAATTCCTGAAGCCTTAAACAAATCTTTTTTTGGGTGCAGGAACCTCAGTGTCATCTTGCCAGTGAGTGCAGGTCTGCTGGAGTCACTGCTGCTTGGTAAAAATGCCGTGGCTTGAAGTGAGAAAAGTATAAATAGAGATTTTAATATAACCCAGTAATACATCACTGATATTTTACAGACCGGGAGGGATAATATATTGTGATAATATAATAACAGTTCCTGGGGAAAGTGTATTTTTGGATGAAAAGTGAGAAGAAAAAAAAAAGTGTTTTGAGAATTGAAAAACGTTTCAAGTTTTCAAAACACGGAACCCAACGGGAGGATATTTCAAAAGGAATTTAGTTGTTCAAGGGAAATGTTTGTTCCCTTTGAAAAGATGATTTCCCTTCCAACAGTGGTTTGGGCAGCCCTGTCCAGCTGGTTGTGGCTGAAAGGAACAGCACAGGAGGCTCAGGAAGGAGAGCTGGGCTGGTCCCAAGCGTGGCACAGCCTGGGAGTGCTCCTGTTTCCAGATTCCTGTGGGAATATTCCCATTTTTATGCTAAAACTCGACCTCTGGAGCATCCCTGGCTCTTGTGCTCTCAGCTTGGCACTCCTGGGACACGGACCACGCTCTCCTGGAGCTGGGGAGCTCAAGGGTCTTGAAACTTTTGGGTTTTTTCCTAGAAATGCAGGACTGGGGAGAGTTTGGGAAACTCTGGGAGCCAAACTGGCCTTGAAAGCTGGGAAGGGGCAGCAGGGTGGGCAGGGGAGAGCTCAGAGCCTTCCCTGAGGCCAGCTGAGAGCACATCCCAGTGAATCCACGCGGGACAGGCTTGTGACCCCAGGATGTGGAACAGGGAATGGGGGCAGAGGCTGTACCAGAGCAAAATCAGGGAAGGTTCTCTCTCTCCAGGGCTCTGGAATGTCTCTGACACAAAGTCTGGACAGCCTGGGAGCTTCTTCCACGAGTCCAGGGCGGGCCAGCCATGCAGGATGCAAACTGGCACTCAGATAATCAGCCCCAATTCCTGCTTACCCCTAAATATCAGGTTTTGTCAAATGGGAGNGGGGAGAGTTTGGGAAACTCTGGGAGCCAAACTGGCCTTGAAAGCTGGGAAGGGGCAGCAGGGTGGGCAGGGGAGAGCTCAGAGCCTTCCCTGAGGCCAGCTGAGAGCACATCCCAGTGAATCCACAGGGGACAGGCTTGTGACCCCAGGATGTGGCACTGGGAATGGGGGCAGAGGCTGCACCAGAGCAAAATCAGGGAATGCTCTCTCTCCAGGGCCCTGGAATGTCTCTGACCCAAAGTCTGGACAGCCTGGGAGCTTCCTCCATGAGTCCAGGGCGGGCCAGCTGTGCAGGATGCAAACTGGCACTCAGATAATCAGCCCCAATTCCTGCTTACCCCTAAATATCAGGTTTTGTCAAATGGGAGGTAAAATGTAGCATCTCACTTAAGCCAGAGGAACACTGGGAGATGTTAGCACAGAGATTTTATTACTCAACTAATTAAAAAAAAATCTCTCCCACTCTCAGGGGATTTAATTCCCCTTTTTTATGCAGGCTGGAGGTACCACAGCATTTCCAGATGATGTAATTAACCTGACCTATTTGGTGGCTCCATATTAATGTCTCTTTGTGATGGATTTACAATAAAGCCTCATCATTAAAGGCTGCAAAACAAAATTTATTATCATTATCTCTTTTCTCCCCGTTCATTATTCCCTTCTCCTCAGCTGGAAGTGAGTCAGGACCCCCGGGCACTTTCCCTGTGGCTCCCAGTGATCTGGAGGAGACTGATGGGCCTGACCTCTGTGCTTTGCAATTTCCTGCCTTGCACAGTGGCTGCAGAGCTCTGAGCACTCCAGAGTTGCACCAGGTTTATGTGATCCATCCAAAGAGCCAGGTGAGCAAAGGGCTGGGAATTCTGCACAGATTGTTATCCATGGGCTTCTTCTTCTGGTGATGCCTTGGAAAGGCTGAGCTGGAACAGAGGCAGACAGAGCTAAAGAATAAAGCAGGATTTATTCAAAGGATCTCCTCCATGGATCCACCTTGGGCAGCACCAGAGCCCAGCCAGGGCTGCACCCAAGATGAACCAAAATGGGCACAAAATGCACGGCCGGGCACGGGCTCTGGCACTGTGATCAGTTCTGCTCCATTTGCAGATTGGAGTTCATTGTTAATTCCAGCTTTAGCTCATGCAGTCCCATCCTGCTTGTTTTTCTCTCCTCAGCCCACGGTATTTGTGCTCTTGGGCTGAGATTTGGATCATTTGTCCTTGGTCCCCAGCTGGAGAAGGAATTGTTTTGTCTCCCTGCTCTGTGCAGAGAGCTCACCAACACTTAATGTGAAGCTCAGAACTGCACACTAAAGCAGCGCAGAATGTGAAAAATATAAAACTAAAACCTGAGGCTTCAGTGGCAGCTCCCAGCCCACAGCTCCCGCTGCCTGCAGTGCCCTGGAACATTTTCAAAGGCACCAGGTCGGGCTGGCACCCAGGAGGCTCCGAGGGCAGCGAGAGGTTGTTCATTAATCCCCATTTGTATCGGCAGCAAAAACCTGCCAAATCCCTGGGCTGAGCCCTGCTCTCAGCTGTAAGGGGTTTTTTTGGGACTACAATAGGTTTAGAGAGAATTCTGTACCAGAATCAGAGCATAACATTCAAACTTCTTTTTTTTTTTCTCCCCTAGAACAAACTGTTACAGAGGGAAGTGCAGACAGATTCCTCTATACCTGACTTTGCTTCAAAGGGCAGAACTCAGCCCAAACCCCAGGGCAGACTTGGTCTCATTGATTGCCAAGGGCAGAACACTCTTAATGCATTGGTATTAAATAAACAGATGGGAAACTAAGCCGAGATTTAAATTTCTGTTGAGATCATGTCAAAAGTTTATTGACCCAAGGGTGCTGGTGATTGAGTCAGTGTTCCACATCAATAGCTGTGGCCAGGCCTGTTCTAGGACACCGAGGAATGGCCTCAATATTTTGAGGCCTCGGTTGGAAGTAAATTTTGAGGCCTAACAGCAAATGTTAGAACCTGGCTTTAGCTGGAGTTTAGTTTCCTCCAGCACAGGGCCCAGGCCTGAGCACAGGGCAGGGAATATTCCAGGGCTGCCAAGGACCAAATCCAGCCTCTCTGAGCACAGGGCAGGGAATATTCCAGGGCTGCCAAGGACCAAATCCAGCCTCTCTGAGCACAGGGCAGGGAATATTCCAGGGCTGCCAAGGACCAAATCCAGCCTCTCTGAGCACAGGGCAGGGAATATTCCAGGGCTGCCAAGGACCAAATCCAGCCTCTCTGAGCACAGGGCAGGGAATATTCCAGGGCTGCCAAGGACCAAATCCAGCCTCTCTGAGCACAGGGCGCTGAGCAGGGCCAGCAGTGCCACACTCAGCTCAGATTTAAGCAGCAGAAATTGCTCTCCTGGGAGCCTGGCTGGGCCCTCCTGGCAGCAGCAGGACATCCCTGCTGGGCACAGCCTCTCCCCAGCGCAGAGCTGTCCCTCCGTGTCATGCCTGAGCACTGGGAACTCTTTCTGTCACTGGACACAGGAGATTTATTGAGGAGATGAGGCGGCCCCAGAACCCCGTCCTGCAGAAATTAATTGGCTGCTGCTCTAAAGCACAGCGGCAACATTTGGAGAGACATTATCTGCTGTCCTGCTTGGATTAAGAATTCATGAGGGCAGAAATCATTCCACGGGCTTTGTTTTGCTTTAAGTTATACTTTTATACAAATTATCTGAGGAGAGAGGCTGATTAATGACGGGGAGGGAGTGAGCTCGGGAGACAATCCATCTCTTCTGTATCTCATCTCTGCCCCCTCCAGCCTGCAGGACAGCGCAGGGAGAGCAGAGCAAACACTCCAGCTCCTGCCTGGGGCTCTCTCTGTGTCTCCTGGACGTGCAATAAGCACAGATTTCTGTGAGAAGCTGTCAGGGCTGAGGCCAGAGGGCAGGAACTGTCAGCCCAGCAGCATCTCTGTGCTGCTCAGAGCTGGCGCCACGGCAGGAGGCTGCTGGGCCACGTCCTGAGCACCTGGCACCTGCTCCAGCTATCCACTGGGTTTTCAGGAGTGAGGTGGATGGGATAGCCTTGTCTGTATCCTGCAAACCATTGTAGAGCTGGGTTTATGTCACATGTCCCCACCTTTCATAGTTCAGATCTAACCCAGCTTTCTGTGGTGACAGTGGTTGGAGAGGTGGTGGGGCAGAGGTGGCAGGAGGGTGACACAGGTGACACAGATTAATTAGAGCCTTCATTCCAGTCTTTGCAAGGCCACAAATGTGTTCCCATCCCTTGCCTGGACGTGGCACTCAGTGCTCTGGGCTGGGGACAAGGTGGGGATCAGGCACAGCTGGGACTGGGTGGCCTTGAAGGGCTTTTCCAACCTGAATAATTCTGTGATTCTATAGAACACCCTGAGCTGGGAGGGACCCCCAGGATCACCCAGCCCAGCCCCTGCCCTGCACAGACCCCCCAAGAACCCCACCCCGGCATCCCTGGCTGTCCAACCCCTCCTGGAGCTCTGGCAGCCTCGGGGCTGTGCCCATTCCCTGGGCAGTGCCCAGCACCCTCTGGGAGAAGAACCTTTCCCTAAATCCAGCCCCAGCTGTTCCCTGGGGTCACCAGAGAGCAGAAATGACCCCTGAGAGCCTCTCCCTTTGTCTGTGGCCATCTCCAGTGACCAGCCTGGAGCACTGAGTGGAGATGCCCATCCCAGCCTCCCTGGAGAGGATCAGCAGGACCCCAGAGGCCCCTTGGCTCTGGCTGCACAACGAGCTGCAGAGAATGAGCTCCAGTGACAGGAAACTCAGGAAATGAGCTGTCAATGGAACAGAGCAAAGCTGCAGGGACTGCAGTTAGACCAGGCCAAAAGCATCGAGGGAAGGGGCAGGCTGAGCTTAAAATGAGCAGAGCTTAAAGGGAATCACAACATCCCAGAGCTGCAGCCTCTGCCCCACGAAGCACAAAGGATTTGCCACCATTCCAGGGACCTGGAGAAGCAGGGCTGGGGATATCAGTATGCAGGGAGGAATCAGAGCAATGAATCTGCGACCAAATGAGGATCGCAAGAATAATTGATTCCAAAGGAGGAACACAGCAAACAAAGCCCAACCAATCCCTTCCTGCAGAGCGTTCTTGCTTCCAAAAACCACCAGCTGGAAAGTCCATAAAAAAGGGGAGGGGAGAGTGTGATGGTGTGACCTCAGCTAAGACCTTGACTTTGGGGAGGAGCTGCCAAAAAGTCCATGAGGTTCTTCCCTGGGAGGGTGGGCAGGCCCTGGCACACGTGCCCAGAGCAGCTGTGGCTGCCCCTGGATCCCTGGCAGTGCCCAAGGCCAGGCTGGACAGGGCTTGGAGCAGTCTGGGACAGTGGGAGGTGTGGAATGAGAAATGGGATGGAATGAGAGGAGTTTGAAGGTCCCTTCCAACCCAAACCATTCTGGGATTCTTTGACCTGGGGGCAGAATGTGTGGTCTGGTTTCTGAGAGATTGAGGCGGAAAAAAAGAGCAGGAGAAGGAAGAGGAGGAGCTGGAGGAAGCTCCAGACCTCCACCAACCCCGAGAGAAGAAGGGCCAAGCTGCAGGGCAGACAGCAAGGAAATGTTGAGGAAGGTCATAAAATGAGGGGGAGAGGAAGCAGGAGATGATCCCACAAAGCAGAGCCAGAGGGTCAGGAGATCCTTACCCCAAAGGGCTGGTGCTGGCAGGGCCTGCAGACACACGCTGAAAGCAGGGCAGCAGGGACAGGGCTGGGGGAAAGCTCTCCCAGCTTCCAAACCCTCCCAAACTGGGAAAGCCACACTGTCCTTCAGGCTGCTTTGAAATGCTGCATCATCCCCATCCGAACGGGGAGAGGGCTGATGTTCCCCACACGGGGTGCCTGAATTCCCCACAAAACAGGATAATCAAAAGTGATCCTTGCAGCTCGGAGGCAGCAGCTGAACGACCACAGGGGAAGCCAAAGGCAGATATTAGCTCTCTGATTTAAAATTAAAACAATTGATCAATTGTCCTTGCTGGAATTAATAGCAAAACAAATAGGCCTGCAATATTAAACTGAAATTCACTGCCTGATCTGGCTGGATCCAAATGTGTGGGGTCTCTCAGGACAGTGCTGGATATTTATTAGGGCTGAATGAATCGGATTTTTGCACATAAAATGCAGATCTTTGGCAATTTGAAAAGTAAAGGTCATTCTGAAAAGAATGGGAGTTTTTTTTGATTTATTTTTTTGAAGTGTGTGAGTTTGGAGCTTCCAGAGCTGGTCAAGCTCAGTGCAGCAAAGGGAAATAGCAGCAGGGTGGAATTTCAGTCATTTTTATGCTGCAATTCCAGAAACTGCAGCTCCTGGGTGAGGAGAGGGGCTCTGGTGTTGGGTGTGATCAGCTCCTTATGGAGCCTTGGTGGCAGAATTGTTTGGGGTTTGGGATTGAATGGGGATTGAGTTTCTCCTCCTGGTCCCTGGGTGAGTCTGTGCTCATGTTGGAGCTCAGGGTTACCTGGCCTGAGCTCACCTGGGGGGCTCAGCAAAGGCACAGCAAAGGGGATGTGGCCAAACCTTGCTCAGCACTGAAAAGGGGCAGGGAGGAACCCCAGAATCCCAGAACCCCAGACTGGTCTGGGTCAGAGTGACCTCAAATCCCATCCAGTGCCACCCCTGCCATGGCAGGGACACCTCCCACTGTCCCAGGCTGCTCCCAGCCCTGTCCAACCTGGCCTTGGGCACTGCCAGGGATCCAGGGGCAGCCCCAGCTGCTCTGGGAATTCCATTCCAGCCCCTCCCCACCCTCCCAGGGAAGAATTTCTCCCCAAAATCCCACCTCACCCTGCCCTCTGGCAGTGGGGAGCCATCCCCTGTGTCCTGTCCCTCCTTAGGAAATCTGGAGCTCGCTGGGGTTATGGCACCAAAATGCCTTTTTTGGAGTGAGCAGCAATGGGAACCTCAGGGAAATGTTTGTGTCCAGTAAAATAAAAAGAACAGGATGTCCCTGCAGAGCCTTTGAGTGAAGTCAGATGAGGAGGGATTAACCAGCTAGGCCTGGCTTAGTCCCTGTGCAATTCCCTGTGGGATTTATCCCTCCTTGCATCCTCCTTCCAGCCTGGCTGCTGGCCCAAGGTGGTTCTCGCTGGGCTGAGCTCTCAGGAGCTGCCCCTGGGCTGGATTTCCCAGGATGTGGCTGCAGAGCAGGAGCTGAGTGCTGGGCTGGGCTTCCAGCCTGGCATCAGCTCCTCACTTCCAGTTGGGAGCCTTTTGGTCTGTGTTTAACAATGTGTTTCATTGCAAATTCCGTGTTTGTCTTTAAATGACAATTGAAAGATGTTTCATAATGAGCTAGCTCTGAATGGAAATACAAATGACTTCCCCTGAAGGACCTTGATATGAAACATTTCATCTGGAGTGCAGGGAATCGCTTATTTGCTTTTCTTTGCCTTAAACAGATCAGCAAAATGAGGATGAGTTAATAAAATGGTTTTGATTCTGCCATTTTTTTTAAATAAAAAATTCTGGCACTTGCAAAATGCTGCAAATACCCCAGCTCCACTGCATTTAACAAAAACAGTTCCTGGGGATTTTTCAGTTCCAGATGCATTTCCTCCTTCCTGCTCCTCAACTCCATAAATCCAGTGCCTTTTCCATCTCTCAGAGCTGCTTCTTGGTGACTTGGAAGAGTCTCAGGGATGAGGTTTCCCTGTGTGCCATGGGAAGAGAAGTGGCTTTGCCATGCAGGACAAGTTTTGAGCTGCACCCACCCATAAATCAGCAGGGAATTATGAGCTGGGGCAGATGTGGGGCCGTGGTTCCCCTGGCTGAGGGAAGGGGATCATCCTCACACCAGAATAAATCAGGAACCCCTTTTATATCACCCTGACTGGGTCTGGCTCCTAAACCAGCGTTTTCAGACAGATTTTTATGAACAGGGATCTCTTCTGAAGGGGGGAGAATCTGGAGAGCACCAGAACTGGGGGGGATTATTTCACCAAGGGGGTCCCTAATTGAACCTGTCTGATCACTGGGAATCTATTTATAAAATTATACAACACCTCAAAGAGGGGACACCAAAAATAAGGGTAGATGATGGAACTCGGCTAGATGATTTGTTCAGTGGCTGGGATTTAACACTCTGGTTAAAAAGTGTCTTAGGACAGGTTTATACATTCTGGCTGTTGTAGTAGTGGTGCTAATAATGGTGCCTTGTTTGCTTCAATGTGTTCAACATTGAGTGATTAACAACTCCATTAATAGAATTCTTTTAGTGCAGAGAGAGAGGGCAGATGTGGGAGATGGAAAGAGAGAAACTCCCACAGACACAGGAAGGTTGGATTTGCAGCCTTGGAAAGAGCTTGGATTGATGGGAGAATAAAGTATGCAGGCATTAAGTAGAAAAATCACAAACTTCTGCTTCTATAGTTTTAAGAAGAATATGCCTTAAGTAAGAGTGTATTGATGAGATGGGGAAGGGTTTCTAATGTAAGGATGTAATTGTATAGAATAAGAGTTTAGATGTTATAATGGAAATATGTGTACATGTAATAACAGCCTGTAACTCTAATTGGGGAGTCCTTGTCAGATATGCTAATCTACAGAATCGATAAAAATTGCACATCTTTGGTGTTTTCCACCTGATGAACCTGAGCATCCTCATAGAAATGTACCCCTTTAATCACCCTAACAGTGTCTGGCTCTTGTAACTGGCAATCACAATCGCCAATCTGTAATTGGTATTTCTAGCAGCAGAGAAAAAGGCACCGGGGAAGGCAGAGGGTGCAGTGACCTTGGGAAGGAGAATCAACTTCTCCTCCACCCACAGTCCCCAAGAGCTGCCAGCGAGGAGAGGACACCGGAGCCCGGAGAGCCGGCAGCAATGATTGCTCTTTAGTTCAAAGTCCACACCCAGCGCCTCAGGGCAGCGCATCAAATATTCAGTGCGACACTCGAAAGCTCGCTGTGCTGCTCGCAGGGAGCTCAGCAGCATCCCGGGCTGTCCCCGGGCCACCAGGGCTGTGCTGGGAGCTGGCTCTTCCCAGCCCTGCCGCTGGAGCTGGGCTGGATCAGCATTGCCAGGCACTGCCACAGGGACCACACCGACTGCTCAGCCTGAAATCCTGCATTCAAACCCTCCCTGCAATGCTGCAACGCTGCAACGCTGCTCTGCGAGGGTATCTGACAGATATCTGTCAGAACAGGCTGGAGAGGGACTTTGCACAAGGGACGGGACAAAGGGAAGCATCTTTAGGCTGAAGGAAGGTTGATTTAGTGGGAGATGGGGAAGAAATTCCTCCCTGTGAGGGTGAGCAGAGGTGCCCAGAGCAGCTGTGGCTGCCCCTGGATCCCTGGCAGTGCCCAAGGCCAGGTTGGACACTGGGGCTGGGAGCACCTGGGACAGTGGGAGGTGTCCCTGCCGTGGCAAGGAGTGGAACTGGATGATTTTTGTCTTCCCCTCCAACCCAAACCATTCTGGGATTCTGTGATCTGCATTTGATTCCAAGGTTTCATCTGGTGGACACTTGACACCACACCCAGATTATTTATTCCAGCTCCTTCCCGTGGGTATATCTGCACCCCCCTCGTGGGACCAGGTCTGCTCCAGGTTCAGCTCCCCTTCCTGGGCAGCCTTTTCCTGCCTGACAAAGCCCCATCCCAAACCCAAGCTCTCCTATTGGGGTGGGAGTCTGCACATTGTATTATGTCACAGAAAACCTTCTGCTTTGATAAATTCTGGGGTTTAGCTCCCATTTCTCACCAGAATTGAGTCCTTTTTTTGTGTCCTGGGTTCTCCACACCAACAGAATGTGCTGGGCTGTGCTGCCCAGCAGCCTTTGCCAAGGGAGGGACAGGGATGGAGCAGGACATTGCTGCTTCTTCTCTTCTCTTCTCTTCTCTTCTCTTCTCTTCTCTTCTCTTCTCTTCTCTTCTCTTCTCTTCTCTTCTCTTCCTCTTCTCTTCCTCTTCTCTTCCTCTTCTCTTCCTCTTCTCTTCCTCTTCTCTTCCTCTTCTCTTCCTTCCCTGTTGTGCTCAAATCACTCTTCTACCATCAATGAAATTCACAGGGTTTTTGCAGAATTGGCATGATTTCTCATATGTAAGTTAAATTTATGAGAGGAAGGAACTATTATGGGATATAAACCATAGAGGGAATGGATTTGTCTACTCAAAGCTCTCTGGTTTCACTATAAATTGCCTAAATGGACAGGAAGGAGCTGTTACACAGCACCTTTGGAATGATTTTTCCCTCTTCTGCTTTGGGACTTGTGTAAGCAAAATGCTGTTCCAAGGTGTAAGGAGGAGACATTAAATAAATAAAGCACCAATTGCCAAGATCTGGAGATTGAAAGTGTTTACACAAAATAACTCAAAAGCTCTCCAGGGGCTGACTTGCACAGCCTGGCAGAGCTGAGCTGGAGGGAACTCTGATATTCCAGAACACTCAGGTAACATTTTTCAGGACAACTTGTGCTGATGGGCTTCACACAAGAGTGTTTAAAGTGTCCTGAGAATGTACGCCAGGATTTGGCACCAAAGGATGGAGCTGGGAGCAAGCTGGGAGAGTGGGAGGTGTCCCACTCAGGTGGAATCAGGTGTCTTTGAGGTCCCTTCCAACCCAAACCATGCTGTGACCCTGTGATTCTCTGAAAGACCACGCCAGGAACTGCTGCACACAGCTGGACACATCTGGGGAGTTTGGAACCACAGGCAGGGCAGCCTCACACCCAGAGACTGTGATGGGCAAAAGGGCCTTGCTGTGTTTGATATCCACAGGACTCAGAATCCAGTGCATGAATTGAAAAGTCTAGTTTTCCAAATTGTCAGAAGGGCAGGGGATTTGTGGCAGAATTGGGGCTTGCCTGAGGCACAGGCAGAGCTCGGGCTGGAGCAGTGGATCCCTGTGAAGAAAGGTTTCAAGGGGATGATCTGACAGCACCCCAGGAACAGACACTGCTGCTGTTTGTTAACCCTGGCATGGGATGTTCTGCTCTCCTCTTGCACTGCAGCATCTCCCTGAACCACCAGCAGCTCCGTGGAGGCAGGGAAAGCTTCTCTTAGAGCACTGCAAGGGATGGAGGAGATTTAAGCAGGGCTTCTATGGCCAAAATGCAGTTTATGGATGAGCTGGGGTCTGCCTGTGGAGCCCGGCTGGACAGTCTGGGTGACCTCCTGATGTCAGGGACAGCAATCCATCCAGCAAGGTTAAAGGACTGGATTTAGATTAATTCCAGAGCTTGTCCAATAAGATAAAGCAGTGTAGTGAAGGTAAATATTTGCAGCTTTATTTGCTGGGAGATTAATGTAATTGGTTTGGATTCCTTCACATCCTCCAGCCTCTTCATAAACACTGCACACTGTTAAATGCTGCAATAATGAAGGCATTTTGTCTTCATCATACTGGAGGGCAAGAGGCAGGGGAGAGCTATTCTTGCAAAATATTAGCCCAGTTTTGCACACCCCAGAGGATCTATTAATTTAGGTTAGAGTCTCTGCAAGGGCTGAGCTCGGTGAGCATGGGAAGCTTTCCATAACCCCACCTCCACCTCCTCTTTTCCCCCCTTTCTTCCTTTTTTTTTCCATTTTTTTTCCATACAGCCAGTGCAGAACCTGGGCATGGAGTAACCCAGGGTGATCCAGTTTGTCTGGATTCCCTCCCCAGGGGCTGCCAAGTAGGGCTTGGACTGCTTGGAAAATTCCACAGCCCTGTTGTGTGGCATCACTGCTGTGAGATACTGGGAGAGATCTTCAGGAACTGGGAGATAAAAGGGGAGTGAGGGATTGATCCCAGTGCAGCCCCAGTAACCAGTGCAGCTTCCCTCTGCTCCTGGAATGGGACAGCAGAAAGCGGCTTTTGTGCCAGAAATTGAGATTTAACCACTGGATGTGCTCTGGTTTGGTGACAAGGTGGGGTTTGGTCACAGGTTGGACTCGATGACCTTGGAGGCCTTTTCCAACCTGAATTATTCTGGGATTCTCTTCTACAGACTCAGCATGACAGGGAACAGAGACCCCTCTGGAGAGCAGCCAGTCCCACCCAGCCCAGGGCAGGCTGACCTTACTCTGATTGTCCAGGCCTGAGGCCAGATGGGGCTAGGAGATGACAAGAGAAAAGCTTTTCTGTGTCCAAATGGAATTTCAATTGCATTCCAGTTCTGTATTCAGTTTCTGGTGTCCTTTCCCTGAGCACTGATGAGAAGAGCCTGGTTCCATCTCCTTCCCTCACCTGAGTCTCTACAGCCACAGGGATTTTCTCTCTCTCTTTCTTTGGCCAGGGCAGGTCTCTGGTGGAAGTGGAGGTGGGAATGGAAGCAGATTCCAGTTCTGTTATTCAGAAAGTTTGGCTTTCACCCATTCCCTGGGAATCCCAGCTGGGCAATGTCCATGGAGCAGAAAGCAGCTCCTCCACCAGCTGGGGCTTGGTCAGATGTCCAGCCCCAAAGTGGAACTGGGCTCTCAGCCCTGGCCAGGCTGCCACTCTGGGTGGGCACTGCCAGCCCTGGCTCCCAATCCAGCCGAGGGAATCTGCACCAATCTCTGCAAAATCAATCAAAATCCACATTTCCAATGTGGGACAGGCCAGGCATGGACCCTGCTGGTGTTTCCCCAGCCCAGCACTCCAGGCCCTAATTACCTGCAGCTTCTCCTTCCACCCATCGTCCAAGGGCTGTTCTGGTGCTCAGAGCCTGCTAACGACTTTGGGGACGCTTTGAAAGATCCACTTGTCTGTCTCTCTGCTCGGTGATTTCCTTTCCAGCCTGCAGATGTTCATTAGGGGGGTGGCTCATGCAATCCATTCACACTCCGTGGTTGTTGTCACCAAAATGACACCGGCCTGGACAACAACAACAACAACAGCAACAACAACAACAACAACAGCAACAACAACAGCAACAACAATCCAGGCCTGACGAGCTCTTTAAGCTCTTTAAAGTATTGATTAGGTGGTTCTGGCTTAGCTACTGAAGAGCAAATGTTGTTTGTGGCAAATATTTGATCATACATCATGCAGCAGCTCTCGCTGGGGAAAGCAGAGTTATCCCTCTGATTTCCCTCTCTCCTGCACGTGGAAGCCAAGAGCAGGGGGTGTGGGGAGTTTGTGGGGCTGGAGGGGTCACAGGGATCTTGTGGGGCTGGAGGGGACATGGGGATTTTGGGGGGATGGATGGGACGTGGGGAGTTTGAGCTGGTGGGGGCACAGGGATCTTGTGGGGCTGGAGGGGATGTGGGGACTTCATAGGGCTGAAGGTGGTATGGAGGGGTTTTTGGGGCTGGAGGGGTCACAGGGATCTTGTGGGGCTGGAGGGTTGTTTGGCAAAGGGCAGGGATGTGGGACACCAGCTGGAGGAAGTTCTGGTGTCCCCAGGGATCACCACCCTGCTCTGCCCCCACCAACCCTCCCACAATCTCGTTTCTGGAATAACATCTGTAATTGAGAGCATTTGTCCTCCCAAATTCCAGTCTGGTTAGCAGGCCAGAGCACTCAGAAGGATTTTATTGCTCCAGCAATGCCTGGATGAGATGATTCAGTGACCAACCCAAAACTTGGGACAGATAACATTGTCCAAATGTCACTTTGTCCAAATGCCACTTTGTCCCCTGCCCGTGCCACTCAGTGTCCCTGCTGGCAGCAGGGGTAGATGAGGGCTGGGAGGGGACCCTGCTGTCTCTCAGCAGTGACTTTCAGCTCTGAAAGTCTCTGCTCAACCCACAAATGGGTGTCAAAGCACAATCATCACGTTACTATTTCTACAAGCTCCCTGTAAGTGACTCTCCCAACTGCAGTGTGGATCAAAAATATGCCAGAATGTGAGCAGGAGGTAATTTTAGGTCTGTGATTTCTTTATAGAGATTATCATCAAATTTAGATCTGTTGCTGTCAGCACAAACACCCACCCAGAGACCTGGTTTTCCTGAGGTACTGCAGACAGCATTTCCCTTTCTGGGGACTCTCAGCATGCCCCACTTCTGCTGGCCCTGCTTTGCCTTGGTCAGGAAACTCCTGTGCACCCATCCAGTCCCATCCCTCCCCACAGCTCCTGTGGGACAGGGGACACTCAGGAAAAAAGGCTCAGGAAAGCACAGAATTCTCTTTCCCATCTCCTCACTCCTTCCCCTCTCACAAGGCACTGAGGGATTCCCACACCTGACATTGCACCTGGACTCCTGTGTCATTACTTGCCTGTCTGATCTGCTTCTCAATTCCCTGCACTTCTTTTCCATTTCTTTACATTTTTTCCTTTCCATGGCAGTGATTTTCACACTTTAATCAGGCATTGCTTGAGAAAATGCTTCCTTGGGTGTTCTTCAAGCTGGCTGCAGCCACCCCTGCCTTGGGTGGCCTCTCACGCCTACCTCTGACAAAGTGAGAATAATCTGTCTTCACTCCCTGCTCTGTCATTTGCCACTCTGGAGCTCCTGCTCCTGCCTCCCCAGGGCGGGCCGTGCAGAGAGCTCCATCCCAATCAGCCCCATCAATCACGGCTCTGGAGCTGGAGAGCCTCATCTGTTATCTGCCAGTGCCACAGAGCTGTGGGGAGCAGACAGACACCGCAGCTGAGCTTTGGAACAAAGCTGGACAGGGCTGGAGGGTGGGACAGCAGCCCAGGATGAGACACGAGGCCACAGAGCCCCAGGTGACACTGCCAGGGATGTCCCTCCCTGGGAGACATCCCAGGCATCACCCACGGGCAGCAGCTGCCCAAAACTGCTGGTGGACAGAGGGAGAGGCCAGGGAGGTGTCTGAATTGACTTATCCTGGTGCATGGAGGTGCTCCTGGAACAGAACCTAGACAGAGTTAAAGAATAAAAAGCAGGGATTTATTAAAATTCCTTCAAAGGATGCACCTTGGACAGTGCAAGAGCCCAGCCAGGGCTGCACCCAAGATGGGCTCAGAGTCAGGAGCTCTCACACTTTTAGAAGTTCTGCTCCATTTCCATGCGGGGTTCATTGTCCAATCCCAGCTCCAGGTGATGCAGTCCCACCCTCCCAGGCTGCTCTCCTCAATTCTCTGCTGTTTGCACTTTCTGGGCCTGGAGCTGCAGCGTGTCCTTGGTTCTGGGGCTGGAAAAGGATTGTTCTGTGTGCCTGAGCTGTGAGGAGAACTTGCTGACACTTGATCTGGAGTTCAGAGTTCTATCCCAGTGCAGTGCAGGGGCTGGGAAATGTGAGAGATCAAACTGAAGGCACCACCTCTGCCGGGGAGCTCCCTCTGAGCACAGCCCTGTGAGACATCCCAGGCCTCACCCAGGGCAGCAGCTGCCCAAAACTCTGCTGGTGGACAGAGGGAAAGGCAAGGGAGGTGTCTGAATTGATTTATCCAGCCCTGAGTCCTCAGAGCTCCAAGGGAGCTTCAGGCACACATTGGGAAATGGTTCCTCTTCACAGCAAGGAGGAGCAGGATCAGGGCAGGAGTGTCTGGGGAGCCTCGGTGGTGTGGAGGCCAGCAGAGCTGGGACAAGGACCTCAGGACAGCCCTGGCTGCAGTGTCCAGCCCGGTGGGGATGGCCAAGCCTCGTGTCCTGCTGCCTGTGGGGCCTGGGGTGTCACAGCAGAGCTGGGGCCTGGCAGCAGCTCCTGGAGGCCCCTCTGGAGGGGAAGGGTGGGGAGATGGATTTGGGAGCTTGGAGCAGACAGCACGGTCAGACATGAGCTGCTGGCAGCATGGTGAGGCCCCAGGGCAGGGGGTGAGGCCCCCCAGATCCCCTCAGTCCCTTCTGACACTCTTGTCTCGTGTGGGTTTGGACACCAGACCCCTGCAGTGCTGACCTCTGGCTTTGTCAGCAGCCTCACCTCTCCCATTCTCCAAACCCAGGGACTGCTCTCCCTCTGCTTTCCTTCTCTGGCTTTTCCCTCCCCAAGCCAAAGCAGCTTTTCAATCTCTCCATCCCCTGGGGGCTCCTACTGGAAATCAGGAAGGTCCCCAAAATCTTTTTTTCTTACTGGAAATCCTTCTCCTCCCAGTGTTTTGTCCCTGCTCCCAGTACAGCCCCGAGCTTGCTTTCCCTTCTGTCCCCCCTCCTCCCTTCCCTGGAGCTGGAATGCCTGGGATTTAGCAGGAGATTCAGGAAATTTAATACCAGCAGCTTACAAAACATTAAATTCACTCTCTGAGTTATTGTGGCTGAAGCCTCCTGAATCACAAAGTGGTGACACTTTCCTTTCTAAAGGAAAACCACCACGTGACCCACTTAGTAATGGCTTTATCATTCTTTAATTGCTGCTTTTGTTTCTAAACCAAAAAAAATAAGCATGCAAAGGAGCCGAGAAAAGTATATATTTACATCAAATCAATTGAGATACATGAATGAAAGGAAATGAACCAATTTAGCAGGCAGGAAAGGTTAAGGATGATTACATGGATTAAAATCTGTGCAGTCTCTGCAGCTCTACTCATTCTAGACGTGGTTACTGGAACAGAAATAGTCCTGTATTTTATATCACCAAAAAAAAAAAAGGGGTTTAATGCACTAGGTGGAGAAAACAGAGCTGGTGGGAGCTGGCCAAGCCCTCCAGAGGCAGGCAGAGAACTTTGGTCACTGGGATCTTTGCTCCAGGCACCTCACAGCTCCTTGTCCCTCTCATTTCTGTCTCCTCAGCAAAGCTCTCCCAGATTTCCTTCCTCACTCTTGTCTCCCACTCAAGTCTTCCCCAGGCTGCTCTGTGGTGGTTCAAGAGCTTTTCCACATTTCTCCTCGTCTGCAATCCCCATTTAAGAAGTCCTGGTGCCAACCTGGCCTTGATGCTCTTGGAGGCCTTTCCCAGCCTCAATGACGCTGTGATTTTCACACCCACTGCTTGTTTCTGAGCTATTTCCCGTTCTGGGAGTGCCTCAGGCATTCTCCTTTACTACTTCACCTCAAAACAGGACGAATGGAAATGATGCACGGAAATTCAGGCTTCCCTTTCAGGGGAGAGCAGTTCACACATTTCAGCGGAGATTTCAGAAGTGCAAATGTTCCTGTAGTACACTGAAAAATATGAATGAAAAGGAACACGCTGGAGCTTCAAAATAGCCTGGGGTGAGATTTTTTTTTTTTCTGATGAGGAGGAGACATCGTGAAAAAAAACCCCAAGATAATTTTATGCACAACCCAAGATGGAGCAGGGAGCCTTTTTCATGTCAAAAATGGATCAGACTATTTTTGAAACAATGCCTGGTTTGGTCTCCACGAAGCTGTCCCTGTGAGGCAGCGCTGGAGCTGAGCTGTTCCCTTTTCCATTCCCTCACAAATTTGTTGTGTGTGCAGGTGCCAGGGCGCTCCATAGGGACAGGGACTGGGAATTCAGGGCAGAGCCACCAAGAGGAAATGCCCCAGGCAGCAGCAGTGGCTCTTCCTTTGCTGGAACCGGCAGGGGCCACATCCTGGGAGGCTCTGAGAAGGTCAGAACAGCAGCAGCCAGGCTGTATTTTCAGCCACTCCCAGGGCAGCACAAAATTCACTTTAATTCCTGGAAATTCCTCTTTTATTGGTGTCTGAGGCTCAGCCCTGCAGTCTGGCCCCTGTGGCTCTCCCAGACCCCCTCCTGGTGCTGTTTCTCCTGTCCTCCTCTCCAGTTGCTCACAGGGAGGGAAACAGTTCTGTCTTTTTAAGGCCCATTCCTCCCAAACTTGTGTGCAGCAGGAGGGAATTATCAATGGGCAGATTCCTGTGCATTGTGTTCATAGCAGAGCACACAGAGGGCTCCCCACTGCAGGGTGGGGAGAGCCAAGAAAACAATGACAGAGAAATGTGCAAAATCAGGAATAAAACTAAGATTGAGGGGTGTAATTCTGTGTTTGCCTCCAAAGGCAGCACCTTCCTGTGGGAGCTGAGCTCAGGAGCCTCCCCAGGGATCAGATCAGATCCACACGGCTGGGAACTGGCACAGGGAAGGGGAAAAAAAGCTCTGGGAATATCTCAGAGCTGAGCTCAGGACCCTCCCCAGTGATCAGATCAGATCCACACAGCTGGGAACTGGCACAGGGAGGGGGAAAAGCTCTGGAATATCTCAGAGCTGAGCTCAGGAGCCTCCTCAGTGATCTGATCAGATCCACACAGCTGGGAACTGGCACAGGGAGGGGGAAAAAAAAAGCTCTGGGAATGTCTCAGAGCTGAGCTCCCACTGAGGGCAGGCCTGCCCTTAGAGCCAGGCCGGGCTTAGAGAAAAACAACCCACATCAAAGGCAGTGTTACAGGGCTTGGAGAAAGGGATCTGTGGGGTAAATTGTGGCAGAAGGTGAATGGGGAATGTTCCCAACAACCCCTCAAGGTTCTGCTCTGCTCCTCCACACCTGGGGCCCAGAGAGCTCCAGGGTGAGGGAACATGGAGGTCCCTGGCTGGCGGAGAACAGCAGCCATGCCTCGGGAAGTCTGAGGAGAAAAGGAGTCCCACCGTCTGTGGGAAGGCTGGAGAAGCTTTGTGGGAGCCTGGGCTGGTCCATGAGGGCCTGGCTGTGGGTAAAGCCTGGCTCTAGTCCTGACTCAGGCTGGAAACCAGCATGGAGTGGCTGTGGGTAAAGCCTGGCTCTAGTCCTGACTCAGGCTGGAAACCAGTGCCATGATCTGCCTTGCTGTGTGAGCAAGAGACCAGAAATCGCTCCTTGGGTAACCTGAGAGGCTTTCTCTGGATTTCTCCTTCCTGCTCAGCCTCCCCAGCTGCACCTCTGCCAGCAGTGCAGGAAACTTTCCACCCACTTCTGCAGCCAGGGCTGTTCAGAGCAGCAGCATCCTGTACGAGTTCAGGACTTAGGGCATTCAATCTTTGGGATTTAATTACCAACATAACCAACCCTGCAGGAGCTCCCTCTCCATCCTGCATCTCTGAGGGTGATTCCTGTGCAGCCTCCCATTGCTGGGGACTCAAAATGCCCACAAATTCCTGTGTCAGAAGCACCCCAGGACAAAACCCCACAAAATCCATGTGTAGCCCCTGCCCTCGTGTTTATCGTGGTGTTTATCGTGGCAATGCCAGGTCACCACCTCTGGCTGCATCCCCAGCCCCTGCTCAGCTTGGATGCCCCTCTCCTCCCAGAAACCTTGGTTTCCTAGGCAGGCACAGAGCTCTCCTTGTCTCTCTTCCCACCTCATTTTGTTTTTCCTGTGGAGGAAAGACATCTGTACTTTCACGTCTTTGTATGTTCTTAGCCTTGCTGCACTTCTCCAGACCTTTACCTACTTGGCCCTGGCTCCAAGAACCAGGAGTAAAACATATATTTATGGAATAAGTCATTTTAAAATTTGTTCTTGCTAATTATTACCTTCGTTACGGCTCAGTCCCGAGGGAGCGCTTGACGTTTTGAGAGCTTTCTAATCAAATTGTTCTAAAGCTCATTTTGAGGTTCATTAAAACATGGGAGGATCTTTCATCTTTATATAACTTCTGAAACTGCTAATGGCCTTCAATAAAATAGGAGCTGTATGAAAAATGCACCAAATATACCGGGGAGGCTTTTGAAAAAAAGGAGTGAGAGGGTGATGATTTAAAAGAGTTTGTGAAGAAAGTTTTCCAGATTAGCTCAAGAAAGCAAAGTGGGAAAAGTTTTGTGGGATCTGCACAGAGCAAAATCAGCTCCTGGGCTAAGACAAAGAGGGAACCTGCTGGGAATTCGAACAAAGGGATGGCATAAAACCCTAAGGGGCAGCTCTACAAACTCAGGGCTGAGCCCCGTGGCATATCCAGCTGGAGGATCAGTGTTCCTGGGTAAGTCAGTGCAGGAAGGAACAGGGTCACTCATATTCCCACTTTCTTTGTTCCCAAAATGCTGCCTGACCTGCTGGGGGTGGCATGCTGAGAACCAGCTCGCTTTCTTTGCAAGCACACCCTGCACATCTCCAGCTATTTAGCAGCCTGTAGCCATAAGGGAATCAGGCCCATATTTTTCCCCTTAATTTACAAGATTGTTTGCACACTGGGATGCCAGATGGCCTGAACTTTAAGTTAGGAGATAATGCAGTCAAATACCAGCCTCCCGTCCTGAGAGGAGCTAAGAAAATCCCTCTGAAGAGGCAGCTGCTTGCTGAGTGCTCACAAACATCTCCAGCGAGGGCTCCAAGGCTCTGCAGGGGCAGCAGCAGCTTCGAGACCCCTCCATGGCCTCGGGCTGGCTGGGAGAGGAGCAGCTGCTCTGGGACACCGAGGCACAGAACTCAGAGGCACAGAACAGCCTGGGCTGGGAGGGACCCCCAGGACCATGGATCCAGCTCCTGGCCCTGCCCAGACCCCAGCAATCCCACCCTGGGCATCCCTGGCAGCCTCGGGGCTGTGCCCATTCCCTGGGGAGCCTGGGCAGTGCCCAGCACCCTCTGAGGGAAGAACCTTTTCCCAAAATCCACCCTAAGCCTGCCCTGGCACAGCTCCAGCCATTCCCTGGGTCCTGTCCCTGCTCACTACAGAGATCAGAGCTGGACACAGCAGCCCAGATGTGCCCCCAGGGCTGGGTACAAAGGCAGGATCACCCCAGATGTGCTGCACAGAGGGGCAGGATCACCCCCGATGTGCCCCCAGGGCTGGGCAGAGGGGCAGGATCACCCCAGACGTGCTGGGCACAGGGACAGGATCACCCCAGATGTGCTGGGCACAGGGGCAGGATCACCCCAGATGTGCCCCCAGGGCTGGGCACAGGGGCAGGATCGTCCCAGATGTGCCCCCAGGGCTGGGNGGGGCAGGATCGTCCCAGATGTGCCCCCAGGGCTGGGCACAGGAGCAGGATCATCCCAGATGTGCCCCAAAGGCTGGGCACAGGGGCAGGATCACCCCAGATGTGCTGGGCACAGGGGCAGGATCACCCCAGATGTGCCCCCAGGGCTGGGCACAGGGGCAGGATCGTCCCAGATGTGCCCCCAGGGCTGGGCAGAGGGACAGGATCACCCCAGATGTGCCCCCAGGGCTGGGCACAGGGGCAAGATCACCCCAGACCTGCTGGGAATGCCCTTCCTGATGCCCCTTCGGTGGAGCTGGTTCAGTGACTCCCCTGCCAGGGAGGGTCACTGCTGTCTCCAGCCCCATCCTGGGTTTATTTCCTTTTCTTTTTTCCATCACTGCCGTTACGATTTGGTTTGCAGCAGCATTCAGTTCTCTTTATGGGGAAACGATTGGCACTAATTGATAAAATGCTTTCATTTACTCGCTGACAGAATTATTAGAGGCTGATAATTGATGGAATGGTATCACACAGCTTTTTTCGATGATCACATTAATTATAGATCCCTCCTGCTTTCTTGTCTGCAGCACTGTTGCTTCCATTCATGTTCATTTAACTCGATCATGCATTTCATTAGAAAACAATCAAGTGTGATTGTACAGAGCAAAATCCCAGCCAGAAACAGTGGCCTGAGCGTCACTATTTGACACGGGGAAGGCAATCATTTTTTGGAGTGGATTTTGGAGGGGTATTTGCTTCATTTGTTCCGTGAGAGGCTGGTCCAGAGCCGCGGAAGCCGGGAAGGCACCCTGGCAGTTCCGGGGGTGCGGATCTGCATGTGAATGAGGTGATCACAGCGAGCAGCAGGTGTTCCCAGCTCTTTTTAACGCAGATTAAGTCCAAGCTCGGCCTTGGGAAGCCACCCTGTGGAACACGGAGAGTGACCCTGGAAAAAGAGAGCAATGAGGTCTCTCGGTAGAGTTCTTAGCTGATTATCTTCTGCAAACCGGGATTCAGCGTCTGAAATTCAGTTTATTTTCAGCATTCTGAAAATAGAGTTTCAGAAATTTCAGGAAATTTTCAGAGTTCTGAACTGAGGCTGCAGAAAGAGACATTTCTGCTGTTAGTCACAGAATCATGGAATGGTTTGGGTTGGAAGGGACATTAAACCCCATCCAGTGCCACCCCTCCATGGCAGGGACACCTTCCACTGTCCCCCAGGGGTCCCAGTCCTGTCCAACTTGGCCCTGGGCACTGCCAGGGATCCAGGGAATCCACAGCTGCTCTGGGAAATCCATCCCACTCCTTAAGGCAGCATGAAAAGGTTTTAAGAGATTTTTCACAAGGAGCTGTGCCGTTTGTCACACAATTGTAACCACACAGAGAATCCAAAAATCCAAAAGCTTTTCCTTGTGGGGAATCCTCCTGCATGCCTGTGAGAGAGGCAGCCTGGGATAGAGCCAGGAAGGGCAGGGAGTGGTGTCAGGTCCCACGGGTGGGTTGGTGATGGGGAACCAGGGAAAGAGAGAGGAAATAAGGCTGGGAGAGGTGCAGGGGGTGGTGCACCCCGAGCTGAACAGAGCTGCAATGGGGAATTGGAGGCAGCAGTGGGAAAACGCAGTGCAGAGGAAGCTGAGCTGCCTGGGCCCACGTTTGTGCTCAAATATATTCTCATTTTCTGCAGAGAAGGAGGCTCAAGGGGACCTTGTGGCTCTGCACAGCCCCTGCCAGGAGGGGACAGCCGGGGGGGTCGGGCTCTGCTCCCAGGGAACAGGGACAGGAGGAGAGGGAACAGCCTCAGGCTGGGCCAGGGCAGCTCAGGGTGGGCACCAGCAGGAATTTCCCCATGGAAAGGGGGATCAGGCACTGGAACTGCCCAGGGAGGGTTGGAGTGCCCATCCCTGGAGTGTCCAAGGAATTCCTGGAGGTGGCACTCAGAGCTCTGGGCTGGGGACAGGCACAGCTTGGCCTGGATGATCCTGGAGTCATTCCCAGCCTCAAGGACTCTGTGGTTCCATCCCCTGAGCCTCTGAAGAGCCCCTTGACCTTGCTCAGCCAAACCTGAGCCCAGCCCCAGGCTGGGTTTAACCACAGCAGCTTTGGTGCTGATTTGCAGTTTCCCCTCCTGGATCTGGGAGTTTTTAAGACAGGAGCGACTCTGAGCACAAAGGATTATCCAGGGGTGCCGAGGCACAGAACTGAAGGAATTAAACACAGCCCAGCTTTGCTTCCCTCAGCAGCATTTTGCTGCTGCTCTGGCTTGGGAGGCAAACATATGGCCCTGTGTGTGCTGGGAATGAGAGCTCCCCTGACACTTCTCACTGACATATGAGACAGGACAAGCTCTAATTTGCTCTCCCCTGGCAGCAGGAAGCATCTGTGGTGCTGGGAGCACTGGGACAGGGCAGGAAAACTACAAGGTAAAGGGCATCCTAGTGAGAGGAAGAGAAAAACTCTTAATTGGCACTGAAAATAAACCTGAGACTCAATCTGAAGGAAGAGAGGCTCCAGTGTCAGGTAAAAGTGTGGAGGTTTCACTGGAAGTGCAGAAAATGAGCTGAAAGCTGGAGGAAAGTTCCCTGTGAGGGATGAGCTGGGTGTTTGCCTCTCAGCCTCTGAATTGGTTGAGATTCCAGTGTGGGTGCACAGTCTGGGCAGAGAAGGAGAAAGCCAGATAAGATTGCCCATGGCTCACCCTGGGAGACATCGGGGAGTTGGAGAATTCCAAACAATCTACACCTGGTATTTTGAATAAATTGGTTTCCCCATGGATTGTTTACCCCAAGGGGTGGTTTCTTAATTAGCCAATCATGTGAAATGTATTAAGTAAATGAGCAATCAGATCCACCTGTAGTAAACTAAGGAAAAAAGAAGATCTATCAATAAAGAAGAGGCTTTTGACTGTCATGGCTGCTGAATGATGGAGTCTGGGTTTGTCACCTTTACTGTCCCTGATACCACCAAGGATGACTTTGCGACATTCCAAAATACCAGCTTGACAAAACTGGCACAGAAATGCCCCTCATGGGCCAGCTGGGGGGTGGTGACAGAGGGGACAGAGGCTGTGCAGGGAGGGCAGTGCATGCAGACCCCAATGTTTCACCCTGGGATTTTCCTGTTGAAGCACTGCAGGAATATCAGGGGTGACCTTTGCCGAGGGAGCAAACGGGGCCATTTTGTGCCCATTTTGGTTCATCTTGGGTGCAGCCCTGGCTGGATCCATTGAGGAAATCCTTTTAATAAATCCCTGCTTTATTCTTTAGCTCTAGTCTCTGTTCTAGGTCAGCCTCTCAAGGCATCAGGGTGGGCACAGGTTCAGTTCCCAGTGAGTGGCACAGAGAAGTGGAATCAACTCCTTTCCCTCCATCCCTTGGAAATTCAATGGCAAACTCCACTCTGGACTTTGTACTGTGCATTAACCAGCCCAGTCTGTGGGGCTGGAGCAGGAGAAATGAAGGAACAACATGAAATTATTGCATTTTCCTGTTATCCCTTAGCCCAGCATTAGAACATCAAACAGCTGCTCTCGAAAACCCATGAAATCTTAAAATATTTGGGGTTTGCTGTGTAAATCTGCTGAATTTGTGCCTATTGCCTTCTCTCTCCAGCCACTAGGACTGAAAACTTTTATTTGCTAATAAAGCTGAGTGGCTGGGGAGCCTGGAATGTGGGAAAGCAGCAGGAAATAATGCAGCATTTCACTGGGAGGAATCGATGGGCTCAACACCATCACTGTTATTTGCTGAACTCCTGAGCTGTTTGCAAGGGGCAGCATCCCACTCCCCGTGCCTGACAACCCCAAACTGCTATTCCTTAAAGGCAGAGAAAACATTGGAGCTGGGAAGGCTCAGAACTGGCCTTTTATTGAAGCTTATATTTCACTGCTCACCAGAGAGGTGAAAAATCAATTTCACCAGACGGAGTTTTTTTTAAAGCAACATCTAATTGCTTGCAAATAGGGGCTTGGAGGAGAAGGGCCTCCTTCAATTACAAAGCAGCAGCATGGCAGGGGAAGAGCACCATGCCTATTACTTTTTTGATAAATCAATAAAAAAATAAACAAACAGCAGCAGATTGGTCCCGTGGGGATGCCAAGTCCACTCCCAGGATGGATTTTATAGGCCTTATAAAAACAGAGTTTATATTATGGCATCTTAATTAGAGAAGAGCTTCCAGTGCTGCTGAGGATTTCCATCAGTTCCTGCCCATGGGCCAGCCAGGCTGGAATTGCTGCTCTTCCTGGGGCTGCCTGCTCCAGCCACAAAATCCCTCTCAGAGCTCATTTCTTGCAGTTTTGGCTCCTTTCAGAGAAGATGAGACAGGAAACTGAAGCTGGGAGTGGAGTTTAGATGAGAAATGCTGATATTTTGATGTCTTGTTTTTCCTGTCTGAAAACAGAAGGAAAAAAGATATTTAAAAATACACACTCTGATAACAGAAATTTGGGACAGATCTTGCAATGTTTCCATTTGGCTTTCAATCTTTGAAAATTTCTCTTGTAGCTGTAAGTGTAATTTTGAAACAGTCATAACTTTGAATTCAAAAAAAAAAACTTGAACAGACAACAAAAAAATCCCACCCTGATCACAGATTTTTTTCAAAGCCTGAAGAGACATTTGAAGAATTTATGATTATTTACCTTTAAATGTGAGATCTGGATTTGTCCAATTTGTCATGGAATCATCATGGAATGGTTTGGGTTGGAAGGGACCTCAAAGCTCAGCTCATCCCACATCCTGCCATGGGCAGGGATACCTTCAACTATCCCAGGCTCTTACCATAAATAATTATTCCTTCAGGACACTCTTATTCGTCACCTTCAGCAAATGATGAGAGAGGAATTTGGCCTCACTGAGCATTTCCCCTAAAGTGTTATAAATGAACGAGTTCTCATTGGTGCAAGTGGAGTTCTTTACCTAGAATTTGAACTCAAGCTTTATAAATCCTTGTGAAACTCTGGAAATTCATTGCAAATTAATTACCACTTCCTAAAAAAAAAAAATAAAATTGTATTCCTACTTCTAACCTACAGCCAGTGCCTTGGAGGAGCTGAGACATTCCTTTGGCCAACGTGGGTTGGAATGTTTGCCCAGAATTAATATTTTAACTTCAGGCAGCAAGTTAGGGTTGTTCATTGAGTTTGTAGAGAGGAAGAAATTGGGGAGAGGGTGCAGAAAGAGGTGATTCCCATGGGGCGTTCCATCAGCAAATTCTGCTGCCCCAAGGGGGTGGTTTCTTAATTAGCCAATCATGTGAAATGTGTTAAGTAAATGAGCAATCAGGTCCAGCTGTAGTGAACTAAGGAAAAAAGAAGATCTGTCAATAAAGAAGAGGCTTTTGCCTGTCTTGGATTCTGCTCAACCCCCACCAGAGCTCTGAGTGCCACCTCCAGGAATTCCTGGGGCACCTCCAGGGGTGGGCACTCCAACCCTCCCTGGGCAGCCCCTGCACTCCAGTTGTGAAAAACACCATTCACTTGTTTTAAAGTTATGAAGTTTCATGGGAATGAAAATAGGGATAAAGAATTAGGACAATAAGAGACGATAAAAGCAAAGAATTACAGATGTTTGGGTGTCTGGCCTTCCACTGCCAGGCACACCTTGCCAACAAAGGATTAGCCCTTAAAAACAAAAATTGCATATTCATATATCTTATACATAATTTAAACATCCTTTTTAAACTGGGGTGTTTTTGCTTAACTTTAGTTTTCCTCTTTATCTTGTAAATCAAATTTTTTGGTTTTTCAAAGTCTGAGCTTTCCCGATAAGGAAGCAATAATTCTTCTCTTGGGATCTTGGTGTCTGTTGCTGTTATCTCTGTCCAGATGGGATGGTGTGAAGAATTTCTTGATTGTCTTTTCCATTCTTTGAGTTAGTTACAAAAAATATCTTCCATCACATAGTAAAAACTGTATTTACCACAGTACTTAAAAGAGAATAATACAGCACTACTTAAAAGGGATTAATCCAGCATAACTTTCTAACATAACACATAGAGTATTCATTTTAATATTTGCGAAGAGCCAATCATAAAATATGCATTTTTCACACAGTGCTGGTGTGATCCAGGAGGGATCAAAAACGTGCCTGGAGTGATGATCTGGTGGTGCCAGGAGTCACAGAAACTTTTATAGATTCTGTAAATTAGCATATCTGACAAGAGCTCCCCAATTAGGAACCCCCTTGGTGAAATAATCCCCCCCAGTTCTGGTGCTTTCCAGATTCTCCCCCCTTCAGATGGGATCCAGGCCCTGTTTGTAAAAATCTGTCTCAAAAAGCTGGTTCCAGCTTTGCTTCCTAAGGAGAACCAAAATAGAGGGATCCTGGAATGTGGTTTGTCTTTCCGTCCAGGAAAATATTAAATCTAAGCTACAACAAGAAGTTACAAAGCTACAAACGGATATGTAAAGAATACAGGGAATATAGACAAGATTTAAAAAGGTAAAAACCCAAAATTACGTCACAAAACCCAAAATTACATCCATGAGGGATTTTCCCTGGAAGCTTTTCCCTCCTGTCTGTGCCTCCCCTGCAGTGAGGGTGGATTTCCAGGCAGGCTGTGAAACCCCCGAGGTGCAGATTTAAATGTGCAAACACCTAGGCAGGCAGAGTGGAAATCTCACAATATTTGATTAACCTGAATTATTTGCTTTCATAAACAAGGAGGTTTTGAAGATCTCTCCAGGACTGCAAATGATTTTGGCAATTATCTCGGGGAGATAATTAGGGATTTCAAAGGAGGATGCTGAAGGGGAGAAGGAGGATGCAAGGTGACCTCCTGCAGTAATCCAGCATGCAGATTAGGGAGGAGCACATCAAAAGGAGCTGGGTTTGTTGATGCCATTTCTATTAACAGGATTAGTGCTGATAGCACAGGAAAACTGCCCTGGACAGAGAGATTTCCTCTCAGAGGCCCAAAAAAACCAGTTGGGTTCTTCTCCTGGCCTGGACAATTCCTGCAGGCCCGCACCTGGCTGGGAGAGTGAAAGGTGTCCCTGCCTGCCCATAAAATAAATCAATTTTATTTATTTAATAATAAATAAATTGTGCAATAAATGCAGGGCAATAAAATGAGTTTTAAGGTCCCTTCCAGCTGAAACCATTCTGGGATTTGATGACTTCTTGTTTTTTTGACTCAGCGTACATAATTTTAACTAAGAGATCTAAAATCCTCTTGACTTCTCAAAACACTGAATTAGGGAAAAAAAAAAACAAAAACAAAGCAAAAAACCAACTTGAGCATGGAGTTATTGATCCAGGATTGGACTTGAGGCTCTCAGAGATCCTTTCCAACTCTGCTTGTGGGGAATTTGTGAGGAATTCTGAATGACTTAGAGACAGGACCTCTGAGCTGCTTTAGATGCTGTGATTTATTTTTCTTATCTTCCACNCGTTTTATATTATTATATGGTATTATTTTTATACAATTTTTTTATATTATTATATTATTTTTAAAACACGTGGACATTTTTGAATTTCCCAGAGGCTGGCTATCTCCTGATGCGTGTTTGCTAGAATTGCAGGCTCTGTGCTCCCTGCTCAGCCTCGCAGACCGGTGCTGCACAATCCATCCTGCAGGGCTCCCTGCATCCAGCCCCGCTATCGACCCCACAGCGGGCCAGAATCCCAAATATTGACAGGCACAGAGCTCAACACGCGGCTGGATTGAGCAGGCAGCCGTACAGAGCCACAGGGACAGCAAATCAGAGCCCCAGGGACAGCAAATC
>WEZZ01003689.1:50249-102094 GCA_013400585.1 Chloropsis cyanopogon
CGGGCCAGAATCCCAAATATTGACAGGCACAGAGCTCAACACGCGGCCGGATTGAGCAGGCAGCCGTACAGACCCCAGGGACAGCAAATCAGAGCCCCAGGGACAGCAAATCAGAGCCCCAGGGACAGCAAATCGCGTGTCACGGCTGCCAGTACAGCCTGGGATCCCTTCCTGCTGGGAATGCCAGCGCTCCACACAGCCAGAGCCAGCCAGGTGAGCCGGGCCGGCCCCGTCCCAGCCCCTCTCCCTCCCTGGCTCAGCTCCAGGCTGGCAGATGGGGCATTTCTGTCAGCAGAGACAAGAGAAAACTGCCCAGGAAATGGTTCTGAGAACAGTCCCCATGCAAAGCAGCTCACGTGGGAGCAGAAAGGTCAGGAGTGAGAAGGGGAACATCACTGACCTCCCAGCTCCTGCTCTGGGATCAATTCACCTCCCAGCTCCTGCTCTGGGATCACCCTCTGGGGCCAATTCACCTCCCAACTCCTGCTCTGGGACCAATTCACCTCCCAGCTCCTGCTCTGGGATCACCCTCTGGGGCCAATTCACCTCCCAACTCCTGCTCTGGGACCAATTCACCTCCCAGCTCCTGCTCTGGGACCAATTCACCTCCCAGCTCCTGCTCTGGGATCACCCTCTGGGGCCAATTCACCTCCCAACTCCTGCTCTAGGATCAATTCACCTCCCAATTCCTTCACTGGGGTCAATTCACCTCCCAGATCCTGCCCTGGGATCACCCTCTGGGGCCAATTCACCTCCCAACTCCTCCTCTGGGACTAATTCACCTCCCAACTCTTGCTCTGGGACCAATTCACCTCCCAGTTCCTGCTCTGGGATCAATTCCCCTCCCAGATCCTGCCCTGGGATCACCCTCTGGGATCAATTCATGTCCCAATTCCTGCACTGGGATCACCCACTGGGGCCAATTCACCTCCCAGTTCCTGCTCTGGGATCAATTCACCTCCCAACCCCTTCTATGGAACCAATTCACCTCCCAGCTCCTGCTCTGGGGTCAATTCACCTCCCAACTCCTTCTCTGGGATCAATTCATGTCCCAGTTCCTGCACTGGGATCACCCAGTGGGATCAAACTGGGAATCAGGAGAACCCAGGTGACTCCCCGTGTCCAGCAGCTCACATTCCACGGGATGCCTGTGCTTCCCATGCACCTTGTGTGTCCATTATTTATTTTCTGGATTTATCAACTACCTTGGGGAGCTTATGTAAGCTCCACCTGACACACATGGGAGGCGTTTCTGGGTCATGCTCTGTTATCTCTCAGAGCTCCAGCCAACTCCCAATAATTGATGCAGCTCCAAGAGAACATTTTCCTGCGGCGCTTGATTTGATAATTATTCACCACGGGGCTCCTCAGCTGTTTCTGGCCCTGGTTTGGACAGCAAGCCAGGCTGGAGGGAGTCCTGTTGGAGTCAGGTCAAGTGATTTCAGATAATGGAGCTCCTACCTGATTACCTTTCCCGAAGAAAAAGATGTTCCTGTTTGCCACCATGACCCTTTCCAGGCAGTCCTGACTCAGATTTTTCCTCCTCTCTGAGGGGGACTTGGCTTAGACCACATCCCAACACCTCATCCCTCATTTCCTGCTCACCAAAATACGAAATTTCTGAGAGGTTCTTGTTTTGCTGGGGATCTTTCCCTCCTGAAGGGGTGGAAGTGAACTCAAGGGTGAGGATCTTTGATTTTGCACATCAGTTCCCCCCTGTCACCCAACACTGGAGCTACCTGACCATGAATAACCCCAGGAGATCCAGAGTGGTGGAAACCCAGGGATTTCACTTCCACCAGGGACTCTGGTGATGGACTGGTCACTATGAAAACCCTTCCAGCCTCCTTCCTTCACCTTCTGGTAGGGGTTGTCACAGTGTTTGCCACCAGAGAGAGATTCAGGAGGGTCCAAGAACTCCAAGGAAATGAAGGACACTCGAATTCCTGTCACAGCTCCACTCACTGCCACTCCCAGCCCACATCCAGCCTCGTGTCATGGGGAAAACTTCTGGATTAATGCAAATTCAGGGAGGGCAGTGAATATTCAACTTCTTCCAAAAAGGAAGGAGGGGAGCACAACGAAATTTCAGGCAGAATATTAAGCAACAATTCACATGAATTAAAAGCAGACTTCAAGAGTCTGAGCAGAGATCACAGTCAGCAGTGGGAGATGGAGCTGAATGAATATTCAGCACCTCCTTTTCCTGGGATTCCAATCTCACTGAGCTGTGGAATATTCTGGCTCTCTGCTGGCCAGGATGGTCTGAAATGGAAATAAATTATGAGCTTCATAGAGTTCATTATTACTAAAGCATATCCTGGGCCACAAAGTGCTTTGTGGCAGCAAACCAGGCTCCAGAATCACTTGATTATTGTTTTTCAGAATGTTCTGCAGTTTGTTTAGTTCGTTGCTCACATCCTTATTGTTCTGTTGAGATTCTTTAGCCACTGATTTTGGAGATGAACAGGCTTTCCACCAAATTAATGGGTTGTGATCTAGGGAGGTGTCTGGCAAAATAAAGGCTCTCTGTTAAAGGTAGGATTTAGTCAAGAGCACACTGGGTTGTGTTGAAGCATCTGCTTCAGTGCCAGGCTGCAAAAAGACCCCAAACCAGCAGAAATCATCAAATCCTCACAAGCATGAAGCCAAAGGGGTTGAGCACAGGGTGTGTAGGCACCATGAGCACACCTGGGACTCACAGGTACCCTCGGCTTCCTGTCTTCTGCTGCGTGTGGGCATTGCTATTACCATCAACATGGATATTTTATTTCATTTTTTTACATTTTTGCACCTTCCCCACGAGAATTGTGATTATTCTTCCCCACGTTAATTGCTATTATTCTTCCCCACACCTGTTATTGAGTCTGCTCTGAAATCCAGTTATGCAATGTCTGGGACAGGTCAGGTTCACACCTCTCCTGTCCCAACTTCTCCTTCAGCCCATATTAACAAATATTTAGAAAATGGGAATTCTGTGTCACAGCAGGTTGTGCCTTCCCTGACTGCCCTGGCATGTAGGTGTGAGGTCAGTTTGCCATTTTCAGCTTTCATTGGAGGTAATTTCATTTTGTGGTAATTGGGGTGGGGCTGTGGCTGAGCCTCATCCCTAATGGGCTGCAGCTGTGAGCAGCAGGTGAGCAGCATTGAAAGCAATGAGCCATTGAGTGCTGAGGTGCACTGACCAACCATGAAGGGAAACAGTTGGACACACAGGTGCAATGCATGAACCATGAGGGGTGCAAAAGGTTGGGCTAAAAAAAAAAAAAAAAAAAAAAAANCAGAAAAACCCAAAAAAACCCACAAGAAAACAAGGACAGATGCTTGCAGCCTTCTGAAGTGGTGTGCTGTTACTCTGTGTGGGTTGAAGCCTTCTGGAATTGTCTGATGGTACTCTGTGCATTGTGGCTGTCTCAGGTATGATAGTTCATCTCATAGAAGGTCATGAAATATTCAGAGTTTCCTTGATGTTGCTGTAGTTTTTTTTTTTGGATGCTCACATTTGCCCTGCAGCTACCATGACCTGTGGCTTTAAATTCCCTGCAAGGACCCGGTAGGAAATGTCCTTGGACTGAGAGGATTGAAGCAAAACCCTTTGAGATGGTTCAAAGGGTACCTGTGGTGTGAATCTGGGAGGGTGAAACATTGACCAGAGCACTCCCAGTCCCAGGGCTGGGTCAAGCAGCACAGGTGAGACCCAGGCTGAGCTTTAAAGCTGTTCTTGAGCTGGACTCTCCCTGAAGGACAGAGACTGAGGTCTGAGATCCCTCCCTGCACCACCTCAGCCTTGGCCTGCTGCTCTGTGATCCCAGCCCTGTGCTGGCTGACCCTGCTGGAGAGGTGACAGAGGAGTGTGACTCAGAATAAAAGAATTAATCAGTCATATTTTCCATATTTTCCTTTTTCTTCCACTCCACCCGGCCAGATCTCAGATCAGTGCAAGGACCCACATCCCTCAGGACAGCCAGAGATAATTCCAGGGCAGGCACAGGGCACCTGAGGCACCATCAGTACAGAGACAATCCCCACGGCTCTGTGGCTGCTGTGCAAACACGTTCCTCTCACTCCTCTTATAGAACTCTATTTTCTCTATAATTTCTGGGCCAAGAACCTGGCTCAAGGTGTTTGACCTTGGCCAACTCTTGGCTTTGAAAATCTGTCTACCCCCAGTGTTTTGACAAGTCAGCTCTACCAGTATAATTAGCATTCCAGGGGCGATGCAGGGTCCCTCTCTGGCTGTGAAAGGTTCTGACTTCCTCCTTGGTGAATTAATCCTTTTATTCCCGGGTTTGAACTTGCTCATTCTGTGGAATGACCCCAAATCTCTTCAGGGGTTTTCATTAAACACACACAACTCCTCCTGGAAAAAAAAAAAAAAAAAAAAAAAACCAAACTGCTCTTCCCGTGGGGTGAGCAATCCTCAGATTGTGTCAGCTTCGTTTGAGCAGTTTGTGGTGGCCCCAGGGGCAGAGATCCCCATCAGAGCAGCAGCCCTGCAGTGAGGGACCCTGCTCAGAGATGCACATCCATCCCCCCAAATCCTCTGCTGTGCCTCCCACTCAAAGGCTCCAAACACATCCTGAAAGCTTTTGTGAGCTGGTTAAGATCAAAGAAAGCTGGTTGTGCAAATCTGGAATGCTAAGCTGGAGAGAGAGGAAGCTGGCATTGCCAGTGGAGGGAAATGGAAATTCACCACTGGAGCACCCAGTGGACCCAAACTCGAGCCTGTGAACGAGCTGGCAAGGGCTGTTCTCCCTTTGGAGACAAAAGGGGTGAGGCTGGGCTGGGTTCCTGATTTCCCTGGACTCCAGCTCCCGTTTCCACAGTAGGAACTTCTATCCCAGCCCAGTTTGTGGCACAAGCCAGCCCTCAGAGCCATGGGGAGGGGGCTCTCAGTGCTGGGCTGACAGGCCCCTGGCACCCATAAAAGATGTTTTTTCATTTTTCTTGCATCGTTCCAACTGATGGATGGTGTGTTCCTCCTCCTAAACCCACACAGGCAGCACCACTGGCTGCTTCTTCTCAAGAAATTGGTTTTGATCGACATTGATCAAAACTTTGACAGGACTGCCACCCACAGTGGTGTCCATCAAGTTATTTTCTCCAGATATTAATGATAGACTTGATCTTATATCTCTCACCAATTAGCAAGCCCCAAAGTTAAATGCAGTGGTCTGTTATTTTCCCAAAGTTTTGTCTTCCTCTTTCCTAGCTGGCGCTCACCTGAGCTGAGGCCAGGGAGTTCAGGATTCAGCTTTTCTTTTCCATGTTTAGGGGCTCATTTTCATGTTTAGGGGGTTATTTCCATGTTTAGGGGCTCATTTCCCCTTTCTCATCAGCAATAGCTTCCTTAACTCCACACTGTTTAATGTGGATCTCTGAGCTGCCCAAAGGTTCTTTCTCCTTTTCCCACAAATGTGACACACCAAAATCCCCCTTTAATCCATGTTCAGAATACATAGCCTTAGTCAATCTTTTCTCTTTATTTTTTTTTTAATAAAGACTTCAATGGAAGCAATTTTTGCAGTGGAAAATAGCTCATACTAAAAGGCTCTACCAGTTTAGAGGGTCAGGCTGGACACTGGGGCTGGGAGCACCCTGGGACAGTGGGAGGTGTCCCTGCCCATGGCAGGGGTGGCACTGGATGGGCTTTGAGGTCCCTGCCAACCCAAATCTTGTGTGATCCTGTAGGTCTGTGATTTAGGGACACAAAGGAACATGAGAGATGGAGAGGGGAAAGGTTTATGAAGAGGGGATAAAATGGAGGGTGATGTTTTTGGGACTGCAAAGCCACAACGAAGACAAGAAAATCATTCAAATTCTCTGTTTCCCCGCCCAGTTTAACACAGAGCTGCATTTTTGCTCTGTCATAACCCAGAGAACAGCCCAGGATCTGTCATTTCCCTGAGGCTGGCAGGTCCTTTATCTCCCAGGGTATTTTCCATCAGCCAGGCTGCAGAACCATGGGAGTCTTGGGTCAGGCTCAGCCCTGCTGAGCACACAGGAGCACAGGCAGTTTCTCTGGCTGTAACTGGTTCATTTGCAGGCACAGAGGTGTGGCAGGGCAGAAGAGCAGCCCTGTCCTGCGGGGGGTGAGGAGCTGGGTTTGGATGTCACCCTCAGGCTGCAGGTGACATCACTGTGAGGGACAGCAGACGTGCCTGGCGGGGGCACAGGGACACACGGTGACATAAGGGCTGTTTTTGTGGGACTTGCAGACATGAGTCACTGTCCTGGAGCCACGGGCACCTTCAGGAGGGGAAAATGGTGCCTTTGGGCTGGTGGGTCGTGGTGATGTGATGGGGATGCCACAGGGATTGGTGCCAGCACAGCTCTGGGGACGTTCCTCCAACGTGAGGGAGCCCAGCCAGATGTTCAGCCACACCAGCAGCTGTTTGCTTCCACCTCTCAAGGTCCAGCCCTCACCTGAATGCAGATTAAATTGAAGATGTGGCCCAGAATGGCTCTGGTGTCTGTGGGGGGCAGGGGGGAAATGATGCCTCAAGTTTGAGCTTTTCTATTTTTCACATTCTGTGCTGCTTTAGTGTGTAATTCAGAGCTTCATATTAAGTGTTGGTGAGCTCTCTGCACAGAGCAGGGAGACAAAACAATTCCTTCTCCAGCTGGGGACCAAGGACAATGATCCAAATCTCAGCCCAAGAGCACAAACACCGTGGGCTGAGGAGAGAAAAACAAGCAGGATGGGACTGCATGGGCTAAAGCTGGAATTAACAATGAACTCCAATCTGCAAATGGAGCAGAACTGATCACAGTGCCAGAGCCCGTGCCTGGCCGTGCATTTTGTGCCCATTTTGGTTCATCTTGGGTGCAGCCCTGGCTGGGCTCTGGTGCTGCCCAAGGTGGATCCATGGAGGAGATCCTTTGAATAAATCCTGCTTTATTCTTTAACTCTGTCCAGCCCCTGCTCCAGGCCAGCCTTCACAAGGCATCACCTTGAACGTGGCTCTGTGCTGAGCTGGGGTCAGTTTTGTCTGAGGGCAGAGAGGCTGAGTGAGTGAAATGTTGGGGTCACAGGCAAGTTATGATGCTCAGGATAAAAAAAAAAAAAATAGCATTTCCTGACTGTAATCCATCAATTTCTTGGTTTGAAGTGCCAGTATCAACTGGAATAGAGTGGAGAAATGAGGCAATTTTGGCAGGAGTGAGCCCACATTTATAAACACCTTCAAACCTTACCCTCCTTCCCACCAAGTGTTTTAAGAACCTTTGGAGTTTTCTCCACTGGGGCTTCAGGCCAAGTGTGAGAATTAAGGAAGGTTTTAGCTAAACCTGCTGAGATTGACATTCACTTTGTGCTTTCCTTCCTCTGGGGTGTTTTTGGCCTGGCAGAAAATGAGCCAGGAGCAGCTGCAATGAGAGGTTAAATTGGGGAACTCCCCACTGAGGCTCCAAGGAGGAGGGGTTTGAGGAGATCCCTTCCAGGTTATCTCAAGACAAGGTTATCTTGTAAGACTTAAGGCTTTTGGTATCCTCTCCACTGGAAAAAGACACTTTTTATCCCCTTCCATGTCTTCTTTAATGAAATCCTCTGATTATTCCCCCCACCTGCTGCAGGCTCACGGTGTCCCTGTGGTCACTGAGGGGCTCACAGTGACTTTGTTGTGATCCCATAAAAATCCAGGACACACTGCAGTGCCCAGGGCTCATTCTCTGTGAATCCTGGATCAGAAAGGTTTGGGGATTACCTGAAGAGTTTGGGATTTCTTTCCAAAGCAGTGCTTTATCCTACCAACAAGACAACAGCATGGATGCTGCTGGAATCCTGTTGTTGACAAGGTTTATGTCCTGCAGGAGCTAAAACCAAGAAAAAGACACCAAAGTTTTCCCCTTACATAAGCTTTGAAAGTTGTCCAAGCTAACTTTAACTTCATGGAAAAGTTTGCACGTTTGGAAAGTGTGACCACACCTCCCAGGAGAAAATCCAGTCCTTTTCAGAGCAGGGGGATGAAAGAATTCCTGGCACTGAGCTCAGGGAGCAATGACAGACAACAGCAAAGTGCCTGCAGGTATTTATTTCAACTTTTGGATTAAAATTCTTTGGCTGTACTCATGACAACACTTCTCCTTAGTTTTCCAGGTGTTCTTGTTGCCTGCCTTTTATCAGCTGAAGTTACAGGAAAGTAGTTTTAAGAATTTGTTTTTGGGTATTGGACAGGAAACTAAACAAGGAGCAGCGTTTGAACAGACATCAGAATTCATTGCTGAGCTCGAGGTACCCCAATGCTGACAAAAACTTGTTTCATTTGCACTTTTGAAGTGGTGCATCAGGAGATGTGTGCAAACAACCCCAATGAGCTAGCACAGCTCTGCTCTGAATTTAAACCAACCAGCCATGAAGGGAGAGAAAATTCTGAATATAGGTGTTGAATAATTTCTTGATTTGAGAAAATTTGCTTTTATTCCACAAAGAAATGAGGGATTCAGACAGCACAGGATATAGGGAATATAAAGAGAGCACGCGCATATCAGGTGAGCTGAGATGAAGTGACAGATCTAATAAAGAGTTTCTTTAACAGCTGAGCCCAGACAGACAGAGAAAAATCAGTTCAGCTCAGGAAAGCAACACAGAATCCCAGAATGGGAAGGATCTTAAAGTTCATCCAGTGCCACCCCTGTCATGGCAGAGACACCTCCCACTGTCCCAGGCTGCTCCAGCCTGGCCTTGGGCACTGCCAGGGATCCAGGGGCAGCCCCAGCTGCTCTGGGCACCTGTGCCAGGGCCTGCCCACCCTCCCAGGGAACAATTCCTAATTCCCAGTATCCCATCCAGCCCTGCCCTCCTCCAGGTTAAGGCAATTCCTCCTTGTCCTGTCTCTGCAGGCCCTTGTGAAAAGCCCCCTCCAGCTCCTTTAGGTACTGGAATGGCCACTACATAATAAATAAAAAACAAAAATTAAAAAAAAATAATGCAATAAATGCATTAAATGGATTAAATGCATTAAATACAATAAATAAATAAACCTAACATGACCAATAAGTTCTTCCATCCCTGGAGGCTTTCAAGACAAGGCCAGAGCTTGACCCAAAGCTCAGCTGCTGTGGCCAGAGCTGTGCAGGGATCAGGGATCAGGACCTGGCTGATCACAACTGAACTCCAGGAATTTGCCCAGTGTGCCCAAGTGCCAGCCTAGCCTGAATCAGAAGCCAAGGTGGCTCCTTCAGTGAGGAGATAAAAGTGGGACGTTTATCTAATCAGAAGTGGCAGCTGGAGGAGGCTGGCAGCAGAACATCAGCTCCTGGGTTTTGATAGCCAATATTTGGTGACGTGCTTCCCTTCAGAGCTGGTCCCAGCTGGGCAGGGTTTATTGATGGATGGTGCTGAGAGCAGAATTTTGCCCAGGTTTTCCTCTACCTCCTCATCCTGGGAGCTCAGCACACTCCTCTGCAATGTCCCAGCTGCTGGGGATAGCAGGCTAATCTTTTAATGAGATTTTTGAAGACTTTATTGCTAGTTTTATGTAAGGACTCCAGAATCCCAGTGTCAGGAGCTTAATAAATAAGGTTTGTTGGTCTGGGGAGTTCCACAGATCTGGAGCAAAAATTACAAGAGAATTCACTCATCCACTAGGCTGTCTAAGAGTCAGGAGCTTATTCTTCTGCACAGTCACTGAAGAGAAAGGAAATTCCTCTCTTTAGCAATTCAGGTCTCAAATGGAGCCTCATTTCTGTGGCATCAGCACTTCCTGGGGTGTGTTAAACCTTCAGCTCCCAATTCAGCACAGAGGCATTGGGAGCAAAACCAATGCACCCATTTTTCCATTGTCACCTGGAACTAATGAGTTCCATGCAAGAAGAAAAGTCATGCTTATTAAATGTTATTAATCAGCTGTGGTAACTTTTGCGATGAAGTTTTAGCCTTGGATGGATGATTACCTGGCAGAACTCGTTATCTGCTCACTGGAACTCCTCAGGGGTAACTTGGGAAGGTCTCCAGAATGCAAATTCTTCATTAAGCACCCTCAGTTTCCTCTGCCTGTTTTACATCAAGCCTTACATTTGTCAGGTGCAATGGGAACTGCATGAAAAGCAGCTCCAGAGGCTCAGGAATTACTGGCAATATCTGTTTGTTCCCAGAAGTGCTCACTCTGCTTTGTTGGGAGGCCATTTCCACAGGGGCAGGTGAAAGGAGGCTGGTGTGAGAGGGACTGCAAGGAAAGACTGAAGGCTCATTCCCGTTTTTCTCAATAAATTCTGCATGAAGAGCGGGAATTGTGTTGAAACCCCTGGCTCTGTGCTGTCAGGTGGAGCTGAGCGGGAGCCAGGGGTGGTTTCAGCAGAAGTCAGGGCTAAAAGTCCTCTTGAGGATCTCAGCTGCTCCACCCAGCAGCTGCTGGGCTGTTTGTTCAAACTGCAGCTTGGAGCTCTGCTCCTGCACCTCCTGAGCTTTCCAGGAACTGCAGTTTGGGAGAGGGAACTCCCTGGGCAGCAGAGCCCTGCTGTGGGCTCCTGTAACAGCAGTGGTGAATAAATGTGGGCAAAACACTTCACAATTCCATCAGCAAAAGCCCCTCTTTAATGTTGCAGCCTGTTTTTATCCAGTTCTCCAAGTTATTGTGTTTAATTCTGACTGGTCAGTAACTTCCTTGCCACTCAGTTCATTGGTTAGAAGGTGCTTGACCATGCTAAGGCTCTCTCTCTACACAGGTATTTACATTTTTAATTTGTGGATATGGATTTCTTTGGTGCTTCTCACTTTTCACAGGTGCAAACTGCCTTCTTGCCAGAATAGATTGTTATGTGAACTGATTGTCATTCTTGTGATTCTTTCTCATGGGAACTTAACAGGCCAGCTGTTAATTCAGCTGAAATAGCCAGGCCTGATTTTATAGGGCCTTTCTTTCACGAGGAAAGAACCTGTACCTATATATATGTTTACCTATATGCAACAGGCACCTGCACATGAGGACCTGCAGCTGAGCTGTGATTCCAGCTCAGTGATTCCAGCTCCTTCCACGCTGCCTTGTCCCCACCCTCCTGTCCTGCCCCAGTTTCACAGCACTCTTTAATTCTGCCCTGAATCAAAATAGGTGATAATTCCCAACGAATTGTTTGTTGTGATTCCAACCTTCCCTGCTCGTTTCCTTTGACCCTTTGGTGTTTTTTCTCCCTCTTCCTCGTGTTTGGGTTGCCTCTCATGCAGCTCCTGTGTGGATTTAACCCCGGGGTGGTTGCAGAGGGGTGGGGAGCAGCAGGCTGGATGTGACACCCCAGATTCTGCCCCTCACACAGATTTTGGTGCTTTCCTGTCCCTCCCTGTCCTTCCCCTGATCCATCACTCACAGCCTGCAGGCTGCTGGTGGATTTCCCGTGCAGGGTTGAGATGTCACCTGCCATGCCATTCCCGTGGCTCCAGAAGGTCCCCACGGAGATCTCCAGGCTCCCACCCTCCACCATGGCATGAGACAGCGATGCCTGGCACTGCCCAGCCTGGAATTTGGCATTCAGGTCCTAAATCCTCTTTTCAAACAGGGAACTTTGCTGCTTCACTGCTAAACTGGGAGGTTTCTTCTCCAACTACAATCTAAATATTCCAACAGCTGAGTGAGGCATCTCCATGATTTCTGGGCACCAAGGGGAGCAGGCCAGAGTCACCTTGGAAATATTCTTTTTAAGAAGCACAGAGAACACCCCCAGCAAGTCCCCAGTCCCAGGCTTCCCTGGGACTTCTGTCCTTTTTTCTCCCCTCCCCCTCAGCCTCTCACCCTTCTCCTCTTTGCTTTCCAGGAGATTATCCCAGGGGCTGACAAAGTGCTAATCTTGCTGGGGATTACGCACGAGGAATCTCTATTGATTTCCCTTTTTTCCCTTTACAGAAATAATAAAAGGCTGCATTGCAGGGGTTTGGGAGCTGCTGGGGATGAGAGCGCACTTTTCGCTCACATCAACTCTGAGGGTTTTGCTTGCATAAAAAATTGATTTATTAGAGAACCTACAAATAATATACTTAGTAGAGAACACATTGCATTTATCCAAGGGGAAGTCCTCATTAGTGTATATGACAGCTGAGGCAGAATAATGCAGACAGAGGGTGTTGGTATTATTTTTATTGTTATTTTTATGTAGTGCTGTGAGTTTATGACATGTAGTCAGTCAGACACTGTGCACTGGCTCTGTCCTCTGGGGAAGGACTTGATTCCTAGAGATTGGATATCATTCCATGGTCATTTCACTCTTTTTCCATGGAATTTTCATGAGACTTGGGCTAGTTCAAAAGGAAAATCTGTCCCACCACCTCTCCTGGATGGGAGAAATTGTGTCTGGAAGAGAAGAGATTCTCCCACGAGCGTTAGGTTCACACTGAGGGGGTGAGAGGAGTGAGCTCCTGATCCCCAAAATCTGACAGAACGATAGGAAACGGCCCTGGGGAGGGCCTGGCTCCAGCCAGTTTATTTATCCTGTAACTCCAAGCGTTGATGCTGCAGCTGGAGGGTCTGGGTGGATCCCTCTGAGTGTGCCTCAAACCCTTTGTCCCCAAATGGCACCTGGGGACAGCTCCTGGGCAAAGGGCAGAGTGTCTCAGGAGGCAGAGGGGTGTGGGATGGGCTGGGTTGGGTTGGGTTGAATTGGGCTGGGTTGGGGGTGCTGCTGTTGTGCCCAGGAGCTGCCCCAGGCTGGGTTTGAGCAGTGCTGGTCACTGGAGGGGTCAGTCCCTGCCTGCTGCCAGGGATTTGTCAAGAGCAAAGCTGAGACTGTTGCCACTGATTCCTGCTAATCCTGCTCCTGACACAGCCTGGGGTCATCGTGTGCTGCTCGGTATCGATTTATTTAGATTTATCCAAATCATCAGGAGTGCTCCTGTGTGTACTCAAGGGCGTGTGAAGGTCTCCAAAGCCAGACCACCAGCCCTCTGCTCCCTCCTTGCCACGGAGCTTCTCCCAGCAGAACCTGGACAAGAAACAGTGAAATGGGTTTAATTCTTTCCCTCCTGCCCTTCCTCCCCAGAGCGAGCACGGGCACTGGGCTTTCAGAAGGGTTTGGGTGCAGCATTTTTGGGTCATTTCCCTCCAGTGACCACATGGTCACAGCAAGGGGTTCTTCTTCTTCCTTCTTCTTCTTTTTCTGGACAGTGCCCACTGCAGCACGTGGGTTTTGAAGGGTTGATGGGTGTGGGTGCACAGCCTGGGCAGAGAAGGAGAAAGCCAGATGAGATTTCCCATGGCTCAGCCTGGGAGACATCAGGGAGCTGGAGATGAAGAATTCCAAACAATCTGCAGCTGTGATCGTGTTAACTGTGCTAGGTGATGTTTATAGTAAAGGGTTAATTGGCCAATGGTGTCTAATGGGTTAAGTGAATGACCAATGAGGCCCAGCTGTAGCTAATTAGGAAAAGATCTATCAAATAGAGTAGAGGTTTTTGCCTGTCCTGGCTGCTGAATGATGGACCCTGGATTTGTTGCTTTCTTTCCTGTCCCTGAGACCACCAGGGGTGATTTTCTAACAGATGGGTTTATAAAATCCTTCTGTAAAGCCACCACCAGGAAAAAAAAGTGATGGAATTCTCTAGCCCAGAGCCCAGTGTGTCCCCCAGGGTGTGAGGGGAGTGAAGAGGAGCTCAGGCACTGCAGGTCCTTCAGGGGCTGCAGCTGCAGGGCTGGTGCCTCACATCCCCACGTCTGCTCCTGAGCACACAGGACACTGGGGAGTGTCAGGCTGTGCCTGATGTCCCTGTCCCTGCTGTGCCAGCTGCTCCATCTTTATGACTCCATAAAGTTTTTATTCCCCCTGATTGCAATTAAAAGATTCCCAGCTGCCTCTCTGGGAGAAAACACCTTGTCATTTGGAGGCTGAGAACAGCCTGAATACTTGGAGCTCCTGGGATGCTCAATATCCTTGGCCAGTCCTTTTCCCAGGAGTTTTGGCAGTTTTCCTTCGGCTGTTTCTTTATGGCAGGCTCCAAACTGCATCATTCCAAGGGAATGGAATGCCTGCATCCTGCCTCGTGCTCCAGGAATGGATTATTTCTCCGGGATGGCCACAGAGAGCTAAGGGTGAAAGCCCACACCACTAATCCCACTTCAGCTGTTCTCACCCTCTTTAACTCCCCATTAATTAGGTTTCCTTCCTATCAGCAGCCCCAGAGCTTGAGTCCAACCAGCTGAAAGTCACATTTGCCTCGGTGAATGGCATGGCTTTGAAATTCAGCTTTAGGCTCCCCAGCCCAGCCAGCAGATTACTGGGAGAGATTTCCTGTTCACTGCTGGAATTGCTCACCACTTTTAAGACTAATCAGTAATTGTGATAGCTATCAACACAGTTATGAGGCTGTCACAACCTGAACTCCAGGAGAAATTGGCCATCCAAAGAGCTTCTGGAGCAGTTAACTTGGAGTTTGGGGAATACAGAAGAAAATTGGGGCGTTATTAGAAGTACTTACCACTACACTAAATTTAGATACCCCTTTAAACTCAGCTCAATACCCAAAATTTATAAGTTACTTAAATAAACAGATCCCATTTACCTGAAACTCTGGAAATCAAACAAAATCAAGGTGCAATCAGTACACAAATTGTGTTTGTCATGGAGATGCAGCAGAGAGATATAATTTGTCTCTTAATTCCCACTCAGAGATTTGTGCTGAGCCCAGAAATGCAGCAATCAAACACATTTAAATCCTCAGACACTGTCATAACCCCTTTGTGGCCTCTCCACTGCACGGAATCAAAGTCTGTGCTGACTTCATGTCACCTACCCAGAGGTCGCAGAATTTCATTCAGAAATGAGATAAATGAATGATTTCCCACATATGTGAAGAAATGCTGGCTTAAGTCAAGGTTCAAGCTGTCATTCCAATGGCAGGATCCAGGATTTTGGCCACCTCTGCTGTGATCAGGAGCTGGGCACCTCCAGGAGCTGAGCTCTCCTGCCTCCCTGGCTGAGCTGGAATCTTTAATCCGAGCCAGAGATCCCCACAGAGGGCCTGAAGAGGAAATGTCCTTTGGGAAGCCACTCCATTTATCCTTTCACCTATCTTTTACTTAATATCTTGTGACTAATTTCATCCCTCGCCTGAAGAATATTCACACTAATATTGATTTTCCATGAGCCCCACATGGATTTAGATCAGTGGGGTGGTGCTCATGGTAACTCAGATTTATTCCCAGGGTGGCTGGGGGTTATTGATGTGGTTAGACAGGAATAAAAGCTTTTTTTTCCCAGCCCAGGCTGCAGTTTCTCCATGGCTGCGTTGTGGGCTTTGGAGTGCTGATCCAGGCAGGTTTGCTCAGGGTGAGGAACACCCCAAAGGAGGAAGGAAGCTCAAGCCTTTCTGTATTTCTTTGTTTAGACTGGTTTATAATGGGGAAAACTGAAAAATAAGGGTGCTTATTATGGGGTTGATTGGAAAAACTCCTGGATGGTGGCTGCTGAAATCTGAGCTAGGCATGGCAAGGCAGTGGGGAACCTCTGGCCTTGCCAGGGTTTCTTCCTTCATTTTAGATCCTAAAGAATCTGTTCTCCATTGGTAGGAATGATGATTAATTACCCTGTAAGACAAGGAATACTTTCTTGCCATCAAGAAATCCCTCCTATTTGAGAGTATTGACTTGATTCCTCCAGTGCAAATTGCCTGGACGAGAGTTTCTCCCCGAAATGACCAGAGGATAAATGATGTGTGTTCATCAGCTCTGAATCAAAGCATGTGCTGTGACTCACCCCTGGCCAGCTCTGGCGTCGTTCTTATTATAGGATCTCCTACAAAGGTCACATTTCACTGCTAAAAATAAACCCAGAGCCCAAAAAACCTCGGTTCCTCAGCAAACAGAGCAAATGTAGGCTACTCCTGTACAAAAAGTACAGATCCAGGTCACCGAGCTGACCTACTTAGGGGATATTTTCGGGCTTCCCAAAAGATTTCACGTCCTCCAAATGTCAATCTTGCTTCAGCTCCACACATCAGCAGAAGTCTTCTTCCTTCAGAGGGGACTCTTATTTAGATGTAGATTTTATCAAAGTTAAACCAGCTTCATGTTTCTTCTGTGGAACTCGGAGAGAGTTGAGGTGAACTTGACTCCTGTGGCTGGCAGCAGGAGGACAATGTGAGTAAAACCTTCTTTTGGTCCCAAATGATACAGCTGCTTCTCACCTCAGTGCCTTTGGCAGCGATGTGTAATTCCACCCACAGCAGAGGGTTTATTTTATTTATTAAAAAATAAATATTTATTATTTTATAGCATTATTTCATATTTTATATTTCTTGAAAAGCTGATATTTGGGGAGCAGTGCCTGAGCTCAGACAGGGGCTGAACCCCACAAACAGCCTCATTTTTAACCTCAATTTCAGCCCTCACAATGCTGTTTTCTCTACAAATGAGTGTCCTCAGCCTTTGGCTCCCGAGGACAGTGCTGGTTGAAGGCACCTCTGCAGCATTTCCTCCCGGGCGCCCCGGGGAGCTCTGTGCCCTGCGCTGGTCCCTCTCTCTGGCCCTGTCCGAGGTCCTGGATGTTCTGTCCCTTGTGCAGGAGGTCTGGCCCTGCCCTCGGGGCTGCTGGGCACTCTGAGCTCCCTGTGGGAGCCTGCTTCTCCTAAAGCCAAGAACCTGATTCCAGCTGAGCTGTCTGAAGCAGTTCAGGAAACTCTGAGTTACTCCAGGGAGTTTTTGTAGACCCTGTCAAACCCTTGGGGTACATCTAGATGCTACCAAAGTCTGCTCTTGCCAGACTTCCCCACCTTAGAGCAGGAAGGACAGGACAGAGCTCTCCCTCTTCCCAAGAGGGATGTGAAGGATGAGCTCAGAGCCTCTCAGGGCAGAGATGCACTCAGACAGAGCATGGAACCCATGGCATCGTTCCAGGAGAGCAGAAACCCCCTGGCAGGGCAGCTGCAGAGCTCCCTCCCTGCAGGGCCTGCCTGGCCCTTCTCCAGCTTGGGGTGATGCCTTCAGTTTGATCTCTCACATTTCCCAGCCCCTGCACTGCACTGGGATATAACTCTGAACTCCAGATCAAGTGTCAGCAAGTTCTCCTCACAGCTCAGGCACACAGAACAATCCTTTTCCAGCCCCAGAACCAAGGACACGCTGCAGCTCCAGGCCCAGAAAGTGCAAACAGCAGAGAATTGAGGAGAGCAGCCTGGGAGGGTGGGACTGCATCACCTGGAGCTGGGATTGGACAATGAACCCAGCATGGAAATGGAGAAGAACTTCTAAAAGTGTGAGAACTCCTGACTCTGAGCCCATCTTGGGTGCAGCCCTGGCTGGGCTCTTGCACTGCCCAAGGTGCATCCTTTGAGGCCTTTTAATAAATCCATACTTTATTCTTTAACTCTGCCCAGCCTCTGTTCCAGGAGCCTCTCCAGCCATCAGAGGGAGGGGCAGGGGCTGCTCAGGCTCTGCTCCTGCTCACACCCAGGGGTCACCCCCTGCCTCACAAACAGCTCAGGCTTTCCAGGAGTGCATTTCCCTCTTGACTCCACCTCAGTGCTCTGTGCTCCATGAAGAACAGGGAGCATCACTCTGAAAATTCGGATTTCACAGGCAGCTGTTGCTCTGCTGAGCCTGAAATGCATCTTTTGAAGGGAATCAATATTTTGGGGACAATATCCACGAAGGAGCAGGGGCAGGTGGCAGTTTGAGGAGTGAGGCACTGGGGAGGTGTTTCCTGGGGGGAGTGAAGGGCAGCACAGCCATGATCCCAGGGGATTCCAATTAACCAGTGATGTTATGAGAGCAAGACCATTAAACCAGCCTCGTGCATTTCATTCTAATCACATCTGCAGATAGAATAATACTTTAATAAGCCTTAAGCTGGAATTGATTTTTTTTTTCACACACCAGGAATTGAAATCGAGGCAAAAACGGTTGGAAATTATTTAGCAGTTCCTAAGAATTGAGGAAAAACCCTTTATTGTTAATCAAAGTGGATTAATTTCTTTTTAATATTATTATTATTATTGAGGAGCTAAGTATTTTCCTCATTTTGTGAGCTCAGCTCAGATGAGGACAGGGTTGCTGGCATGGCTGGGTTGGAGGTGGGTGCAGCAGGACTGTCCCTGAGGGACTCGTGCTCTTCCAGGAGGGCAAATTTGAGCAGAGACCTGTTGTTCTGCCTCCAGTGCCTAAATCTTTGTAAAATCAGGATTTTGGGGAGCTGCACAAAGCAGTGTCCAGCTTCTGGAGCAGCATGTTCACTGCCACACCGGGCACTAATTCATTTCTGTGTTCACACAAGTCTAGATGGACCCAGATTTAAGCCTAACTATTCACGTTGGTTTCTGATTTTCTTAATTGGAATATTTTTATATCAACTTGCCGTCAGCAGAGGTGACCTTTGTGTCAGCCACACGTCCCTGGCCCTTTGCTGCAGGGCTGATGAAACCCTCTGCAGGCTGATTTCTGTCTGGGGTGTGGGTCAGTCCCTCCAGCTCCCATCACCTCTCCTATCAAATTTATTCCTGTTTCATTTACCCTTTCTACTGTAAGCTCATGTCAAAATAAATACAGTATTTGGGTGGCTTCTTGTGAAAAGCACAGCCCTGAAAAGAGCACCAGAAACAGCTGAGGGTTCTGCATGTGAAAATGATATTGGCCTCTTTTGGTTCTCCTTTGCAGCCCAAACTTTATTGCAAACTTAATCAGATGTTTGGAGAAACACTAACACAGAGTAAATAGAGATTGACAGAAAGCTATCTTGGAATAAATAGAGCTGCTGGAAAATATACAGAATTTTAGACTGGGGAGAATGACAATGTCACAAGGAGGCAATTTCACCAAAAAAGCTGCCGTGAGGGAATAAGTAGATGTGTGATTATTTGTGTGGAAAGAACCACTGGAAACTGGGTGCAAAAATATGGAAATGTGCAGGGCAAACTGAGGTGGCTCAGGTGGAGCAGAATCAAACCTCAGAAGGGAGTGGGTGCTGCCTTTCCCATTTCCTGGAAATGCAGGAATTGTCCCTGAAAGCTGTCTGTGCTCCTGGTGCTGCCTGTGCCAGCCAGCCCTGCTGCCTCCCTCAGTCATCACCACCCTCAGAACAGCCACAAGTGCCCAAAACCCCCCAGGTCCTGCATGAAACAGATCCTCCTCAGGTCCATCAGGTGTCCAGCCTGTAGAATTAATTAATCCATACCTAACACTAATTAGAGTCCTGTCATCAGCTCTCTGGCTAGCCCCCAGTAGTGGAAATCCCTGACCCAGGGGCTGTGGGAGGTGTCAGGTCCCTCCCCACTCCTGCTTTTGGGCACAATTTTGGGCACAAAACCAGGATCAGTGATTTTGATTGTCCCAGCATGTCCCCTCTCTCCTCCAGCTGCTTTCTCACAGGGTGGAGCAGCCACAGAAATCCTGGGGTCACAGGCATGGTGACAGCCAGCAGGATAAAGGACTTTGGGGAGGATTCAGCACTAATTAGCAGCCAAGTTATCAACTGCAATCAGGGGCGTGCCCCAGACAACACCTCCCTTCAGCCACGCTCTGAATTAAGGTTACCAGACAACCTGACACCAGAAAAAACAATTTCTGAACCATTTCTGAATGATTTTTAACCATTTCTAGCATTTCTGGAGAGTTAAAAAAAGCTCGGGAGGGGTGGTTATTGCCTCCAGTCACAGGGAGCAGATTCCAAGGACTGAGGGAAAGGGAAAGGAAGAGGAGGAGAAGAGGAGGAACGTCACCATCTAAAATCTGCCTAAAATCTGTCCCCTGGTGCCCTGCCCATCCCTCTGAGGGAGCATCTCTGGTGTGGCTTGAGGGCTTTGGTTCTGCTCAGGGTTTGGTCTGGCACAATTTTGAAATCACAGAAGCACTGAGGATGGAGAAGCCCTCCCAGACCAACCTTTGACGAAATGAGGAGCACGCAGGGGCCTCCCACAGGGGAGGTGTGTCAGAACCAGCCCCATCCCCGTGTGTGCAGCCTCAGGAACCAGCCCTGAAAGCCCACAGTTATCCCTGAGGAGAGGGAGGCTCCCCTGGGGCTGGGGTGGGTTCTGCAGTCAGTGGCTCAGGGCTGTGCTGGGCCATCCTCTGTGATTTTGGGGGATTCCTGATTTCCCAGGCACAGGTGAGATCCCTCCCTGCCTGCCCTGCTCTGACCTGGCCAGCACACTCCTGTTCTGCTGTACAAGAGACCATTCCTTCAGAACAGTGCAAAAAGGATTTTATAGAAAAATGAGAAAATATCCAGAAACCTGTGAGAAGGAGCCTGGAGCTCAGCTCCAGGGCATCAGCCTGGGCTCCAGCTCTCCCAGGTTTAAGGATCATGGGAAGTCACAGATTCCCACTGGAGTGCTGTATTAGGCAGCATTCTTTGGGCTTGGGACTTGGATTTGGGTGTATTTTCTTGTTGCTGTGTTGTTTCTTGTTGTGTTAGAGACGAGAGACACTCATTTCATGAAGCAAACAAAGGTTTTGGGTTTATTCACACATCTCTTTATACAGTTTTACAAACATATCGTGTTTATCTCCAGTGGGTCAGTAACAATTGTTATCCTGCAGTGACTGGTTAGTTCACTAGAGGTGTCTACGAGCTGGCAAGAGTTTGTTTTTAGATGCTGTTTGCATTCTTCTTCTTTTCCATGGTTTGGAATAGTTTCCACAGGTGTAAACTGGCTGTCTCAGAATTCTTTCTCAGGGAAACAAGCTGCTTTTCACTGCTGCAGGATTCTGTTCTCAGGAAGGATTGGCAGGTTTTTCACGGGTTAAGTTAGAATTTACTTTGTCAGGCTCCTATAGGCTTGCTGTTTAGCTACTACATTTTCTGACCTTAATGATTCTGTGATTGATGACTCCCCAGAAGTCAGGAGGTTGTGACTGGGTTGAGCTGGGTCTAACCCCTCGCAGCTGGTGACAGCCTGGGTGCAGAGTCAGCAGAGCTCAGAGGGAGGGACAGGGGGAGCACTGGGGACAGGTGTGGCTGCAGGATTGGCAGAATATTGGTGAGCTCGTGGTGCTCACTCTGATCTCTACTCTCAGGCATTAAAAAATGAAATAAAAAGGTAATGATAGCAACTGTTTCCTCTGAGTCATCAAAGGATTTCAGGGAACACGTGGAGCAGCCCAGTGAGCTCATTTGAATTGGAACTGGCTATCTCAGTCCCTGTTGTAAATGTCCTGGGAAAATAAAGCTTTGCAGAAGAAATCAGAGAATTAACTGATCCACCAGCACTTCATCTGGCACTTTGGAGCAGAACAAGCTTTGGCAGGAGCCCAGTGGTTCCAGGAATCCTGCTGGCCAGCACAGGGAGACCTGCAGCTCCTGGGCTTCAAAGGGAAAGAAGGAAGGGAGGATTTGTGGCCAGAGCTCAATCTTGCTCCTCCCAGCAGCCACCCCAGATGCTCTGGGTCTGGGGGGACCCACAAGGAACCCAGCCCAGTGCTGGAAGGGTTTAGGGGTGAAGCATCCTCGGGATGAGCACCCTTTGATGTTTAAAAGGTTTTGAGCAATGTTGACTCCTCATTTCTGTTCACCTTTTTCCCCCTCAGGAAGAAAACTGACTTGCAGCCATATAGGCTTGTTGCATATAAATAAATATCTTACAAAGGAAAAGCCTTATAAAATCATAACTTAAGCCTGCTGCTTCAGCTCAGTACGGTTAACAGCTAACCGAATAAGTTCCCATAAGAAAAAATTAAAAGAATAAACATCAGTTAGCACAACAATTTATTCTAATAAGAACCTATAAAACCAAGAAATCCAACCTATAAAAATGCATAAAAATATATATAAACATACCTAAAAAGAAAAAGTTTAATACATATATACAATAGCCCTTACCAACAAATAAACTAAATATCACTAAATTGCTAACCAATTAAACACAGCACCTTCTAATATTTCCTACAAATAGAAATGATATAAATAAAAAAATAACTTTTCTACAGAAAAAAATTAAAGTCCCATCTAATTATATCCCAACATTATAATTTGTACTTATACCTTAATTTGTACTTATAATTTGCACTTATTACATCTGTAATTATATTCCAGATTCTGCCCTGGTGCAGAGCTGGTGCTCAGCCCTGCTCCTTGCCTGCCCCACCTCCTGCCTCTGTGCTGGGCAGAGGGCACCACGGGCACCAAGGGCTCTCCAGGCATTTCCAGCCTTTGTTTGAAGGGTGTGAGGTGCAGAGGTCCCCTCCTCAGTCAGGGAGCAGAAATTGGCACTGCCAGGAGAGCGAAGAAATCTTTCTGCAAGCTGGCAATGAGTGCTGAGGGCTCATGTCCGGCCTGTCGGGGTCATCACTGCCGGACAGCCCCACCCAAAATGGGGTTTGTGAGCGCCTGTTCTCACAGCTGCCCGAGAGTCACTCGTGTGGGGAGAGCCAGTGAATTCCTGCCAGGGAAATCACCCTTCTCCTGGATTCACTGCCAGGGAAACCACCCTTCTCCTGGATTCACTGCCAGGGAAACCACCCTTCTTCTGGATTCACTGCCAGGGAAACCACCCTTCTCTTGGATTCACTGCCAGGGAAATCACCCTTCTCCTGGATTCACTGCCCTCCTGGTGCCGTTTCTTTCTCCCATTTGTGCCAGTGGGCCTTTGCCTTTTCCCATCACTGCCCTCTGTGCAGAGAACAGCCCTGGCTCCAGCACTGATGGGTCCCAGCAGCACCCACAGCCCAGGACAGGGGTCCTGCTGGCACAGAGACCCCCACAAACCTCAGCTGAGGCACAGGGAAGGGATGAGAAGGGGGTGAGGGTCCCAGCCACGGGGTATCTGCTGGGAAATGAGCCCAGGCTTTGATCCAGACAGGAGCCTCAGCCCGCAGAGCTTGTCCTGAGCGTTCCCCCAGGTTTGGTGGCTGTGGCACAAGGAAATTCTGCTGTGTCCTGTGCCGTGGGAGAGCAGAGACAGGAGTCAGGGAGCAGCCAGGGTCAGCAGGGTGAGGGCAGTGAGGAAGGTCACCAGACATCCTGGTGAATTCTGGGCTTTGTGTCCATCAGAAAAGCAGCCTGGGGTGGGGTGGGTGTCAACACCAGCGCATCCCAACAGCTGTGTGGGGTGGGGGATACGGCCCAGGCAGAACCCAAATGTTTCATTGATTGCAGACACGAACAATTAAAGTCCCTTGGGGATGTACAATGAAAGCAAGCAGAAAATACAAGCTGGTGGAACAATTTCCAATCAGCAGGCAAAGTTGTGTGTGTGCCTGGTTCCCAGTCATGCTTTTAGCAGATATTTATTAATGGTAATTAGCACAAGTTGTTCAAATGTGTCTGCTGGAAGGCAAGATCAGCATATCTCACCCTGCTGCCTTTCCCAGGGAGGGCTCAGAGCAGCACCTGAGAGCAGCCCTGCTGCTTCTGCAATGAGATCTTTATTATTCCACTCATCAGCAGGGATGGCAATCATATTTTACACCTACAAAGAAAGCTGATTCTGAAAGGATCCCCACAGGCCTCCCAAACCTCTTCACATCCTGCAAAGGCCAACGACTCTGCCCACGAGATCCCAGGCTGAACACCCTGGGTGGAAATTAGGAAGTCTGTAAGTTAGGAAGTCTGTATTCCATGGATTAAAGCAAAGAAAGGAAGGCAGTGGTGATGGATTAAAGCCATATCAGTGTCCAGAGGAATTGTAGCCCCATAAAGGAGACACTGGACACATCTTGCTCTCCAGGGACATCTCTCCAAGGTCAAACACACCCTGAGCTGGTGAAAGACAAGGGATGAAAAAAAACCTGACAGGGAAATTAAAAATGAATCCATTTAAAATGGAAATGACAGGTTAGAAATGATTGTCCAAGAAAGCCCAAATTTGCAGAAATGAGGAGAATTTGGAGGAGAATGATGAGGAGAATTTGGAGGCCACAGAGAAGAGGAAGAGGCCAGATGCTGGTAAAGAGATCTAAGGAACTGAATTGCTGCAGCAATGAATATGCAAAAGAAACCAGCACAGATGGAGAAGAGGTGGAGCAGGGAGGGGCACCTCCTTTTTCAAAATCAAGGGGGACAGGAAAAGTAAGAGGAGTTGGTGTCCAAGCAAAACAGGGCAGAGTGTAAGGAAAATGAAACGGGAGAGAAGAAAGGAGACTGTTCTCAGGCAGGATAAAAAGGGAAAAAAACTGGGAAAAAGAACAGCAGAAAGGTCCCTGTGGTCAGAAAGTCTTGATTAAGAATTTCTTGTCAGGGAAAGGAGGTGCAGTGAAGAAAGGAAAGCACAAATGTGAGCCAGCAGGAGTGTGAAGAGCAGTAAAAACACGTCAGAGCACCTAAATGGGTCAGTGTGAAAGGGTTTGGGCATCAGTGTCTGAACAGCAGCAACAAAAAACGTGGAGATGTGAAGGAGCTGAGAGAGTTCAGGGGCAGGGAGGGGCTGAGGCTGCTCCTGGGGTGTGCAGCCTTCAAGGGCTGTGCAGGGAATGTGATGGAAAGAGGAGAAAATCAAGGAAATCATGGCAATGAAAGTGTGTCATGGCTGTTCCCAGCCTGGGACAGAATGGGAAGAGAGGTTCTGCTGGAGGAATGTTTGTAAGGAGCTGAAGATTTGCAGGCTTGGAGCTGGAAATGGGTAAACACCCCGAAATTAGTGTTAGTGGAGGAATTCTGTCCTCAGAGGGATCATAACACCTTAGAAAATAACAGTTTACAGAACAACTCCCAGTTCCCTCTGGTGCCCTGGACATCTCCCGAGTTTCTTTGCCCACTTGACAAACAAGAGGCACCACTCACCCTGAGGAGCTGGGAGGCCTCACAAAACGCTCGTGGGACACCATGGCCTTGGGTGGAATGAGCACAAAATGAAAGCTTCAGATGAAATGAAATGAAATGAAATGAAATGAAATGAAATGAAATGAAATGAAATGAAATGAAATGCCAGGACCAAGGGTGGACCTGTGGGCAAACCTCTTCAGCTCCCGAAGGAAAGCTCTTACAAACTCAGGGAAGTGTTTAACAAAGCCTGACAAGCTCAAGGACTCAAATTCCAGGTGTAAAACTGTTTTAATCAGGATTTTCAGGGGAGGGGGCACCAAAATTGGTTGAATTTTTAGACAAGAGCTCTTAGGAATAAGCCTGGAAGGAAAGAGAGCAACTCCTTTCTTAGACTGTGCCACCAGGAATGAGGGATTGCTTAGGGATGGGTTGTGTTTTCTGCACTCCACTTACCCCAAAACCCCCCAAAACAGTGACAGAGACCCCAGCCTCAGCCCCTGAAGTGTCAGCCAGCATTTCCCTGTCCCAGGGGAGCTGGGGGAGCCTGGAGGCACTGGCAGGCTCCTGCAGGCAGGGCTTGACTGACAAGGAGGCAGCTGCCAAGAGGAATCGATAATGGTTTGGAGATGCTTCCTTCTCCCTCAGTGCAGCCACTAATTTGAATCTCTCTCATCTACTCAGCTGCCAATTTTTGAAAAAAAAAAACAAAACCTTGCAGAATCTTAATGATCACAGGTGCTTCTGCCATCCTTGCAGGTGGGGTTGGAACTGGCCATTGGGGTTTAAAGCTGTGGCAGGAGAAGAAGGAATGAAAAAGTGGTTGGGTTGGTTTTTTTTTTCCCTTGGGAAAGCAAGCTGAAGGAGATTGATCAGCAAAGGAGTACAACTTAGAGGTCAAGAAGTGCAGTGGTGAAAGGAGCAGTGCCAAGTGTCACAGTGAGTTACATGGTAAAGCAAAGAGAAGAAGCTCTTTGGGTATGTAAATGAAATGAGGAGGAGAAAAGAGCAAGTGAGACTGCTGCAGAATGAGGGGGATGTGAGATTACAGCCGTCCTCAGCAGGACTCCAAAATAAAAGCAGGACTCGTCTCCCATTTTTAATGATGTGGGTGATGACCAGAAGGACAGAGACAGAGCTATACTCAGGGAATACTCCAGGAGATGATGCTCCTGGAGCATCAACCCCAGGCCAGCAGCAGCACTTGAGGCTCCAGGGACTCTGAATGTTCCCTTGAGGTGCAGTCAGGATCCAGGACCCAGTGCTGAAATCGTTCCCATGTGGCCCAGGTCAGACTGAAAATCCTAAACCAGCCTCATGTGAAAAAAAAAAGGAAATTCCACCACATGCAGAATTCCAGAGAATGACTTTTTGTTTTGTTTTGTGAAAAGCAGGTATAAGAGAGGGAGGTTCAGGGCACCCAGTCGTACAGATTTCAAGAGATACTCAAGATTAAATGCTTTCAACACGTCTGTGTTTGTTTCCATGTGAACAACAAGAAGGAGGGAGGGAGGGAGCAGGAAAACAAGCTGTTGCTGCAGAGAGCAATCCCACTTTTGTATTCCCAGGGAAAAGAAGAACCTCAGGTAATTCCTGTAGTGGCTGCCACCCCAAATCCAGCACTCCCATGCACCAGGGCAAAAGTAGAGTCTGGCACAAAGCTTGGCAGTTTGGTAAATTGAAAATCAGATTGCTCTGATACATCTTCAGCAGTTTTTCCTTCCTGGAAATCGGTTTGTCTGACCCTGAAATTGAGAGGCAGAAATGGGGAGGGCAGACTGAACAATCTCCCAAGTGGTTTGCTTTGCTTTGACCCATCCCAGAACTGCAGGAATTCAGACCAACATGAAGAATTATTTCTCCAGAACATACGAAAAAGTGAATAAAGTGTTTCTGAACTCTTGATCTTGCAATTGATACTCCTGAGGCTTGTGCAGCTCCATGAAACTTTCTCCTTCCAAAAGCTGATGGAGCTTCAGGCAAAGGGTTGTGTCAGAGCCACCCAGCCCCAGGGGCCGTGGCCAAACACAATTCCAGCCACAAAATTCCCCCTCCACACTTTGGATCTGGAGCTGTTTGTGCTAAAACTGGAGTCAGTGCTCCTGTGCTGGTCAATCCTGAATAAAAAGGATTTTTACACTAAAACCAGGAGTTTAGTCTTCACTGCGTGGAAATGAAAACTGTGGGGTATCCTGATTTACACAACTAATTAACTTGCTGATAAATTTGAAAATATCTACAGGGAGCTCATTAAGGGGAAAAAAAAACCCTCACGAATGGTGGAGTTCACAAAGCTTAACCCCAAGGTGAGAGACAATGAGCCAAACGAAATCTGACTCAGGAAAGGCACAGGTGATTACAGCCAAGGAAGGAGCTGGACACAGAGACACTCCTGGCTCACCAGGGCACCTCTGCACCACCTTCTGCTCTGATTTACTTCAGAAGAATGTTTTTCCAGTGTGAATTTCTCTGCTCCTCAAGGTTGTCTGCTGTTTGCCCCAAGAGGCAGGTTTGGGCTGTATTTCCTCACAGTGCTCCCCAGCCGTGAGTTATTAGCACATTGTGTAGTTTTATTAAGATTTTCCATAGAAATACTGAACAATATTTGCCTTAGGGGCGGCCCTGTAGGAGCTCTGGCAACTCCTCCCAGCCTGACTCTTCCCTTTAGCACAAGATCTTTTCTGTCTTGTCTTTATTCGGTTCCTCCCTGCCCTTTTAATTCTCCTCTAATCCTGGTTTTCCTCGGCAGCACTAATGAGTTCCTGATGTGCCACCGTATCCAATGCTCCCTCCCAGCCCCCGGAGATGGTATCGAGCATGTTCCCTTTGTCTGAAAGCCCCATTACCTTATCAGAGAGAGATATCAGATTAGCCTGCCACGACTCCCTCGGATAGAGCCTTGCTTCATCCCAGCCTATTTCCCACTTAGAGCCGCGGCTTTAATTCCTTCTGCCTTCAACATCTACTTCAAAGCTTGCACCAAGCTGAGCTCCTCTCTCAGGCTCCAAACCCCCCTGTTTGCCCTTCCCTTGGGCTGGGGCAGAGGATTTGTCCCAGCCAGGGAAGGGCTCAGTGGGATGTGTGTGCTCCCTCCTGGCCTGTGGGGTTTGGAGTCAGGAGGGGAGATCCTGGAGGGTAAAAAACTCCTCCCAGGGGGATTTTCTGGCAGCTGTGACTGCTGGAAACAGGCTCACAGCCACCTCAGCTGTGGCACCACAACAGGAGTTTTGGGAGCCCTTAAGGGACTCTGGAGCTGCCACTTCTCTCAGGCATCTGGGCTGAACAGGTCTGGCTGGGTGGACCTCCCTGTCCCTATTCCTGCTAAATGAAACCTGGTTTATTGGTTGGAAAGGTGTTTGTCTGAGGAGATCCACCCAATGAATGCCGAAAATAAATGGCATTTATTATAAAAATTATAATATCATCTAATATCATCTAATACAATATAATACAATATAATACAATATAATACAATATAATATATAAAACCTATTCTATAAAATAGAATATATATAATATAATATGTATAATATAAAATCAATAAATAGAACAATATAAATATAAAATAAATCTAATATAAATAAATTATGTACTAAATAATAAACAATACAAATAATATAAAATAAAATTAATAAATATAATAATAAATGTCAACAAATGGCCATTCCCAAGCCTGGCATGGTTCCTCCCCAGGGGCCTCTCTGAGCTCAGGAGCCTCCAAGAGCAGGTGACAGGACAGTGCCACGTGCAGGTATCTCCACCCAGGACAGTCCCTGGGGCTCTGCTCAGCACCACCAGAATGACCCAGACATTTTCAGGGTACAATTCACCCCACACCTCTGCCAGAGCAGCTTCCCTGCCTGCCAAGGCAGCCTGAGCAGCCCAGCCCTGAGGGAGATGTCTGCACCAGAGGTGTCAGAAAGCACAGCCTCAGGAGTCAGGGTTCGTTTCACCCAAATTCCAAGTGTCACCATGCTGAAAGAGCCTCTTGTTAGAAAAAGGTCAGTTCCTCTATTCCTCGTTATTCATTATCTTTTCATATCCCCCTGCCATCAGCTGTTTGAAAAGCCATTATTGCAGCACACTCAGGGCTGAAATGGATGAAGTTCTCTTCTCCCCCCATGCTGTGACCTCTGTGACGGCTGTGAATAAAACTAATGACAATAAATTACAGAGGTGTTGCTGGATATTGCCAGAGGAGTGATGAAATGTGATGGCAGTTAATAGAGGCTGCTGAAAACACACGAGGCAACTGTTGTCTACCAGGAGACACCCAAATGCACTCGGAACGAGAGAGAAGTGGCACCCTGGAGCTCAGGGCCAGAGCACTCCAGGGCTCCCTGTGGTTTCTGATGCCTTGGGAGGCTCCTGGAACAGAGATTAGAGAGTGTTAAAGGAATAAAGCAGGGATGTATTAAAAGGCCTCAAAGGATGCGCCTTGGGCAGTGCAAGAGCCCAGCCAGGGCTGCACCCAAGATGGGCTCAGAGTCAGGAGCTCTCACACTTTTAGAAGTTCTGCTCCATTTCCATGCTGGGTTCATTGTCCAATCCCAGCTCCAGGTGATGCAGTCCCACCCTCCCAGGCTGCTCTCCTCAATTCTCTGCTGTTTGCACTTTCTGGGCCTGGAGCTGCAGCGTGTCCTTGGTTCTGGGGCTGGAAAAGGATTGTTCTGTGTGCTGAGCTGTGAGGAGAACTTCTGACACTTGATCTGGAGTTCAGAGTTCTATCCCAGTGCAGTGCAGGGGCTGGGAAATGTGAAAGATCAAACTGAAGGCATCATTTTGAGCTGTACCCTGTGCAGTGCTTTGCCTCCTCCTGCACAGCCTGTGCTGCTTCCCACCCTGCAGCCACCAGAACCACACAGGTGTGCTGCACAGGTGTGCTCCTGATGCCTGGAATCAGGCTTCCTGAGAAACAGAGACCAAAAAAGTTCAAAAGATACAAGTGGATATATTTAATGAAGGGCCTTCAGGTTCATTAAGGGCAGATGAAACCTTCTCAGGGGGCTTCAACCAGGAGGGATGATGGTCATGAATTTTTCAGAGAGATATAAGGTTGGTCTATTTGCATATCAGGAGTTAATTGTCCCATTACAGCTTCAGGTAAAGAAGTCATGTTCCCCCAGTTTTCTCCCCCCAATTCACTTTTGTTTGTACTTTTTGGGGCCTCAGGCAGAGGGTTTCCTTGGATCTCAGACCTGGAAGGATTGTTTAATCTGACCAAAATGTGAAGAGAGCTTACTAACACTCTGTATGGAGTTCAAGCTATGCACTAATGCAGTACAGGATCTGAAAAAGAGAAAAACTAAAATCTTAAGGCACCCCTCTCACCCTGCCAAGCCCTGTGCCAGCAGCAGGTCCTTGTGGCCCTCTGCAATCCAGCCCAGAGCAGCAGANTGTTTGTACTTTTTGGGGCCTCAGGGAGAGGGTTTCCTTGGATCTCAGGCCTGGAAGGATTGTTTAATCTGACCAAAATGTGAAGAGAGCTTACTAACACTCTGTATGGAGTTCAAGCTATGCACTAATGCAGTACAGGATCTGAAAAAGAGAAAAACTAAAATCTTAAGGCACCCCTCTCAGTTTGCCAAGCCCTGTGCCAGCAGCAGGTCCTTGTGGCCCTCTGCAATCCAGCCCAGAGCAGCAGAGCAGCAGGGATGGCTCTCTCAGTGCCAGCTCAGATCAGACAGAGTGCCATGAACCTCCCATTAGTCACTGCCACACCCTGTGGCCGGCCAGGGTCTGCAGATCCTGCCCCAGTGACAGGGATTTTGTGAGGACACGTCTGGCTGGCCAGGAGCAGCGTGGGAGCAACGTGTGTGGCTGCTGCAGACAAACACAGAACAGCAGAGGGGTTTCAGCAGCTCCTGGATGTCTTGGTTCTTGTGTAGAACACATCCCAAAGAGCCCTGGCACGGCAGGGAGAGGAGGCAGACCGCTCCTGACAGATTGCTGCTCCCCTGGCTGGTTTGTCAGAGCGTGTCCAAACCCCCAGTCTGCAGAGGTGAGATAATCACAGCCTGCTGCGGGGCTGGACTGGCTCTCAGTGTGTTCAACAAACATCCAGGGCAGCAAATCTGGGACGCTGGAAAAGAGGCTCATCAGCAAATCCTGCTCACTGCCGGTCCCACCCGAGGGTGGAGCGCAGAGGGCAGGCCCTGCCTGGCCCCTGGTCAAACTGAGACCACCCTGAGCCTTCAGGGCTCCTTCATCCTCTCTTGTCACACTCTGGCTGTGTGAGCATTCAGGCGTCCTTCACCCCTCTCTTGTCACACTCTGGCTGTGTGAGCATTCAGGCGTCCTTCACCCCTCTCTTGTCACACTCTGGCTGTGTGAGCATTCAGGCGTCCTTCACCCCTCTCTTGTCACACTCTGGCTGTGTGAGCATTCAGGCGTCCTTCACCCCTCTCTTGTCACACTCTGGCTGTGTGAGCATTCAGGCGTCCTTCACCCCTCTCTTGTCACACTCTGGCTGTGTGAGCATTCAGGCGTCCTTCACCCCTCTCTTGTCACACTCTGGCTGTGTGAGCATTCAGGCGTCCTTCACCCCTCTCTTGTCACACTCTGGCTGTGTGAGCATTCAGGCGTCCTTCACCCCTCTCTTGTCACACTCTGGCTGTGTGAGCATTCAGGCGTCCTTCACCCCTCTCTTGTCACACTCTGGCTGTGTGAGCATTCAGGCGTCCTTCACCCCTCTCTTGTCACACTCTGGCTGTGTGAGCATTCAGGCGTCCTTCACCCCTCTCTTGTCACACTCTGGCTGTGTGAGCATTCAGGCGTCCTTCACCCCTCTCTTGTCACACTCTGGCTGTGTGAGCATTCAGGCGTCCTTCACCCCTCTCTTGTCACACTCTGGCTGTGTGAGCATTCAGGCGTCCTTCACCCCTCTCTTGTCACACTCTGGCTGTGTGAGCATTCAGGCGTCCTTCACCCCTCTCTTGTCACACTCTGGCTGTGTGAGCATTCAGGCGTCCTTCACCCCTCTCTTGTCACACTCTGGCTGTGTGAGCAGCTCAGGTACCTGGATTTTTGTCTCTGGCTTTCAGCCAGGCTCCCTCAGTCCCCTTCCTCCCTGGGGCTGCAGAGCACAGCTCATGGCCGGTCTCCTGTGAGCAGGGCTTGCTCCAGCTCATTCTGCTCTGAGATCTGCTCTAACCACCAATCTCAGATATCTTAGGCTGGACTTTCTTAAGGAAAGACCTCCCTGTAAGTCTGCCACAGGTTTGGGAAGCTTGGGACATTTCCATCTGTTCTTTTTTACCTCCTCCACCCTCTTGCCTGCCTTTGGAAGGACAGCAGCGTGGGAGTGTTGTGGCTGAGCAGCTTGAGGGTTTCAGCACAGGGCTCCTGAGACGCAGCAAAAATCACAGCAGAGAGTGAGGGATGGCTGAGCCTGTTCTGTGAGAGACATCCTGGGGCAGGGCAGCCCAGAACTGCACCCTGCAAGACCTGGGAATGTCTGCAGGTAAATCCAGCTCCTCATTGAGATCCCACTCCTGGCCAAGAGCAGGGAGAGCAGAGGGAAGGGCAGATAAAGCCCAGCAGAACTCATCTCCCATTCCAAAGAGCAGCGGCCCAGAGGCTGCTAATTAAACAATATCTCCCATGAAGGCAGGCAATGAGGGTGACATTTACCTCTTGCAGGCTATAAATACCCAGCCATAAGCAAACATTTCTAATCAGTGATTACGGGCGAGGTTATTTTCCCTGACGTTAGAAACGATTGTTTGTTTATGCAGAGTTAATGGGCAAGATCATGCTGGAGGTGCTGGCCAAGGATTTGGAGCTGGTGCCTGCACCAGGGCTTTGGCACCAGGCTGAACTGGGTCACCAGGCTTGGGAGGGCGTCCCAGCCCCTCCAGATGAGCCCTGCAGGGTTTGCTCCAGGCTCACTGAGGCAAAGAGCAGAGTGGTGAGGGTCCAGCCCTGCATGGGCTCCTCCTGTCCTGAGCCAGACACGGGGCTCTGTGCTCTGGGTGAGCACGGGGCACCCCTGCCCACCTTGCTGGGGCCATCCCACCCCTCAGCGGGGGTGGAAGCTGGGGGGCATTGAGTTTGGGATGAGCACTGACAGAATGGAGGGAGCAGCCTTTGCCCAGATTGCTCCAACCCCACCAGAGGCAGACACCATGCCAAGGTGCCAAAACCCTCCTTTTTTTTTTGGCAAAGCCCTCTTTTCCTGCAGGCTTTGGTGTGGAGATGAGAGTGAAACCAGTGTGGAATGAGCCTTGGCACAGGATCTGGGGAGGGAGAGGTGTTTTTCACAGCTCCAGCCCTTCCACCCCAGCACACAGGCCATGCCCTCAGCATGGAGAACCCCAAAGGGCCACGGGCAGGCTCCTGGTCCTGCAGAGCCCTGCCAGGGCTGGAAAAGCAGCTGCTGTCATGGTTTGTGACAGCTCCTGTCTGTCCCCAGGGACTGACACAAACCCAGCGGAGCTCAGGGAACTCCTGTGCCCACAGCATCCCTGCTGACCTGCCTGCACTTCATTCAAAATGGTTTTTCCTCCTAACAGGAGCAAGCTGGAGGCACTGAGACAATAAAATGTCAGGGCTGGTTCCTCCTGGCAGGGCAGTGCAGCTAGTTAAGGTTGTCATGGCTGCTGAATGGTGGAATCTGTGTTTGTCACCTCCTTTACTGTCCCTGATGCCACCATGGACGATTTAGTGACATTCCAAAATACCAGTTTGACAAAAATGGCACAAAAATGCCAGGTGATGTTTATAGCAAAGTGTTAATTAGCCAATCATGTGAAATACATTAAGTAAATGACCAATGAGGTCCAGCTGTAGCTGACTGAGGAAGAAGAGAAGATCTTTGAATAAAGAAGAGGCTTTTGCCTGTCACGGCTGCTGAATGATGGAGTCTGGATTTGTTACTTCTTCATTATCCCCAAGACCCCTGGGGATGTTTTGTAACACCTGGACACAGCTCTGAGGATCACCAAATGAGCTCTGCAGAGTGCAAAGGTGACTCAAGGGGAGGGAGAGGTGGCCACAAGCTGCCCACAGCTCTGAAGATCACCAAATGCAGCTCTGCAGAGTGCAAAGGTGGCTCAGGGGGAGGGAGAGGTGGCCACAACTTGCCCACAGCTCTGAGGATCACCAAATGAGCTCTGCAGAGTGCAAAGGTGGCTCAGGGGGAGGGAGAGGTGGCCACAACTTGCCCACAGCTCTGAGGATCACCAAATGCAGCTCTGCAGAGTGCAGGAAGGACTTGGAGCTCACCAGTGAGGGACGGGCAGAGGCAGGAGAAGCTGTGGCCAGCAGATGGGAATTGCCACAGGACTCAGAAATGCAGAGCTCAGCAGGGATCTGCCTCCCCACCCCTGGGAGCTGGGAGCAGCAGCACAGGGGGAGCAGAGCTCCCAGCTCAGGGGGAGCTGCTGGGTCCTGGCAGGGAGAGCCCCCCAGCCCCAGGGGCACTGCAGCCTTTGCACGGCCTCGGGAGGGAGGGGTGGGTTTATCATGGCCAGCCCAGGGCTAGGATGGGGGAACAGATCACTGGAATGGGCTGGGCAGGGCTCTGGGGAACAGTGGGGTGCTCCTGGGAAGCAGTGAGGTGTTCCTGGGAAGCAGTGAGGTGTTCCTGGGAATCACTGTGGTATTTCTGGGAAGATCTGGGAAGCATGGAGAGCTCCTGGAAAGCAGTGTAGAGCTCTGGGAAGCAGTGTGATATTTCTGGGAATCACTGTGGTGTTCCTGGGAATCACTGTGGTATTTCTGGGAAGATCTGGGAAGCATGGAGAGCTCCTGGAAAGCAGTGTAGAGCTCTGGGAAGCAGTGTGATANCATGTGAAATACATTAAGTAAATGACCAATGAGGTCCAGCTGTAGCTGACTGAGGAAGAAGAGAAGATCTTTGAATAAAGAAGAGGCTTTTGCCTGTCACGGCTGCTGAATGATGGAGTCTGGATTTGTTACTTCTTCATTATCCCCAAGACCCCTGGGGATGTTTTGTAACACCTGGACACAGCTCTGAGGATCACCAAATGAGCTCTGCAGAGTGCAAAGGTGACTCAAGGGGAGGGAGAGGTGGCCACAAGCTGCCCACAGCTCTGAAGATCACCAAATGCAGCTCTGCAGAGTGCAAAGGTGGCTCAGGGGGAGGGAGAGGTGGCCACAACTTGCCCACAGCTCTGAGGATCACCAAATGAGCTCTGCAGAGTGCAAAGGTGGCTCAGGGGGAGGGAGAGGTGGCCACAACTTGCCCACAGCTCTGAGGATCACCAAATGCAGCTCTGCAGAGTGCAGGAAGGACTTGGAGCTCACCAGTGAGGGACGGGCAGAGGCAGGAGAAGCTGTGGCCAGCAGATGGGAATTGCCACAGGACTCAGAAATGCAGAGCTCAGCAGGGATCTGCCTCCCCACCCCTGGGAGCTGGGAGCAGCAGCACAGGGGGAGCAGAGCTCCCAGCTCAGGGGGAGCTGCTGGGTCCTGGCAGGGAGAGCCCCCCAGCCCCAGGGGCACTGCAGCCTTTGCACGGCCTCGGGAGGGAGGGGTGGGTTTATCATGGCCAGCCCAGGGCTAGGATGGGGGAACAGATCACTGGAATGGGCTGGGCAGGGCTCTGGGGAACAGTGGGGTGCTCCTGGGAAGCAGTGAGGTGTTCCTGGGAAGCAGTGAGGTGTTCCTGGGAATCACTGTGGTATTTCTGGGAAGATCTGGGAAGCATGGAGAGCTCCTGGAAAGCAGTGTAGAGCTCTGGGAAGCAGTGTGATATTTCTGGGAATCACTGTGGTGTTCCTGGGAATCACTGTGGTATTTCTGGGAAGATCTGGGAAGCATGGAGAGCTCCTGGAAAGCAGTGTAGAGCTCTGGGAAGCAGTGTGATATTTCTGGGAATCACTGTGGTGTTCCTGGGAATCACTGTGGTATTTCTGGGAAGATCTGGGAAGCATGGGGAGCTCCTGGGAATCACTGTGGTGTTCTGGGGAAGCAGGGGGTGTTCCTGGGAAACAGTGGGGTAGATCTGGGAAGCATGGAGAGCTCCTGGAAAGCAGTGTAGAGCTCTGGGAAGCAGTGTGATATTTCTGGGAAGTGGCAGGAAGCTCTGGGAATCACTGTGGTATTTCTGGGAAGATCTGGGAAGCATGGGGAGCTCCTGGGAATCACTGTGGTGTTCTGGGGAAGCAGGGGGTGTTCCTGGGAAACAGTGGGGTAGATCTGGGAAGCATGGAGAGCTCCTGGAAAGCAGTGTAGAGCTCTGGGAAGCAGTGAGGTGTTCCTGGGAAGCAGTGTGATATTTCTGGGAAGTGGCAGGAAGCTCTGGGAATCACTGTGGTATTTCTGGGAGTCACTGTGGTGCTCCTGGGAAGCAGTGAGATATTCCTGGGAAGCACTGGGAGGCTCTGGGAGTCACTGTGGTGTTCCTGGGAAGCACTGGGAATCACTGTGGTGTTCCTGGGAAGCAGAATGGTGTTCCTGGGAAGCACTGGGAATCACTGTGGTATTTCTGGGAGTCGCTGTGATGTTCCTGGGAAGTGGCAGGAGGCTCTAGGAACCGTGGCTTGCACAGGAGCTGCTCTCAGCTGAAACCTGCCCCAGATCTGAGCACAGGAACCACCGAGCAGATGGGGAGCAGCTCTCAGAGCCCAGATCCTCTCCCTGCCGCAGATGTTGGCCCAGATCCAGGGCAGCCCCTTCCCCCAAGCTTGCTGATTTTACACTTCTGTCCAAATGTTCACTGCCCCGTGATCCTTGGGAGGGTTTTTCTGTGCATGCCACACCTGGTGCCGTGGGTCTGGCAGGGACAGAGCTTTGCTGTGCACCTGCAGCTGGTTTGGGGTGGGTCTGCACCACAAACCAACCACCTGCTGTATGGAGAGCCCTGCCCGGGAGCCACGGAACACGAGCACAGCTGAAATATGGTTTTTATGACAGCAAATGACACCAGGTGTGTCTGTTGAGCTCTTGGTGAGCTGATTTCAGCTCCCAGCCATCTGTGCAGCCTCGTTTTCCTAAGCCTGGGGGCTCTCAGTGCTTCGGCAGCACTCAGCACTGCCTTCCACCCCCTTGGCACCAGGCTGGAGCAGCTCCGTGGCAGCCAAAACGCGGCAAGGATCAGCTGTGGGAAAAGCTGTGGCTGGTCAGTGCCCCAGTTCAGCTCAGCTCCTCACAGGCTCGGGATGGAGGAGCTGGAGAGAGGAAAGGAGGCAGCAGTGCCCCCCAGCACCCAGCCCAGTCCCTCCCAGGGAGAATCCACACTGCCCCAGCACCCCCACTGCTGGCTGTCCCTGGGACTCACGGGATAAACGGCACACCTCATCTGTCACCTCATTTGTCACATCATCTGTCACATTTACACCATAAACGGCAGACATAACTTCCCACGGAGCGCCAGCTCTTTATGTACTTTATTCCTCCAAGAAGCTGCATTTCTCCTGTGGAATTTTCTTTCTTCCAGCTAAAGCTTCATCTGGACATGATCTGGGGAAAGAAAGCAGAATAAATACTAAACAAAAACAAGAGTAGTGTTCCAGGGAGGGGAGCCCGGGTGTGGAACAGGGGAATGGCCACAGGACACAAGACCTTGCGTGGGGTAGAGTTGCCCCAGCCTGATTCTGGAGAACTTTCCTCAGGGGACAGGTTTGCATCTGGAATGAGGGCACTGCAGTGTGCCAGCATCCCCATGGTCATCCCATCCCAAATTCCCATCCCCAACCCACTGATCCCGTCCCATCCCCCTGATCCCATCCCAAATTCCCATCCCCAACCCACTGATCCCATCCCAATCCATCCCATCCCCTCCCCTCACCCCGCCTCCCGCCTTTGTACGAAAGTGAGATCAGGAACCTGACCTGGCTAAAACTCGCTGACAGAACCAGAGAAATGAAAAAGCAGAGAGAATTCCCCGCATGACCCTATAAAAGCAGGCCCAAGGGAGGGGTGGGAATCGTTTCCCTGAGGCTGAGGAGGGAGCAGGGCGCTCTCCTGCACTGCCATCACCCCTGGCACCCAGTGAATCTGACCAAGAACTGCTTTGCTTGGCCTTGCTGAGTTTGGTGCAGAAATAAAATGAAATAAACCCCGATGAAACCCAATAAAAGCTGTGTTCCAGCAAGCAGGGCTGAGGCGCAGATCTGCCAAGGTAACTATTCCCATGGAAGGCAGGGAGTGAGTAAATAAATGGGAATTGCTTTGCCTAAGGAGAGAGCTCACTCTGCTGTAAATCCTGTCCTCTGCCAGATCCCTCTTTCCACAGGGGAAAGCAATAAATATTCCAGGAGTTATTGGTGGGGTTCAACCACACGTGGTAAAAAAACCACAGCTGAGATCAGGAAAAAAAAATAAATCTGAGGTTGAACCCAAAGCCACAGGTTCAAAATAAATAAATGTTGGTGTCTTCTGGTTTTGCCTTTTGCCTTGAGGGCCTTGGAGCTGCCAAGAGCTGTGTCTGTACAAAAGAGAGGCAGTGATCTTTAATTAAAGATCAATGAGATTCCCACCTAATCAAAAGATTTGAAAAGGTGGGGCTTGAAAGATTTGTGATGAACTGCTTCACCTCTAAAACTGCGACAGCTGGGACAACATTTTCCATGGAAAGGGATACCAGGATCCCACAGCCACTACTGCTGTTTTTAAAGGCGTTACTGCAGTAGTTTTTACAGAATTTTCCCACCCAAGACCTGTTTGAGCAGACCTAGGTAATGATAAATCGTGTCACTTATTGCCACTATTGTCTGTTGTCATTATTCAGAGGTGTTGACTGTGCCAAGCAGTTTGGGACACTGGAATCAAGGCAGCTTGCCTGCAATAACTGGACTTTAAACTGGATTTTTTCTCTTTAGCAGTAATCCCATATTCCCAATATCTATGTTGCTCTGAGGCCTACAGACATAAAAATTTAGAATTATTTTTAAAAAAGAGTTGTTTGCGATTTCAGCTGGTTTTGAGTTGGCCAAACAGAAAATTTCTAATCACAACCTGTGGAAAATGGGGTTTTTAATTAAATATTTATTTTTAAAATAATATGAATGTATAAAATCCAAGAATCTGTGCTTCATACATGTTGACATCACATGTTGACATCACATGTTGACATCATACATCCTGACACCAGGAACATGCTGGGGTCAGAGTTAGGATGTCTTGGGAAGGCTGAGAAAATGGGATTGTGCAGCCTGGGGATGAGAAGGCTCTGGGCTGGCTTTGTTGTGGCCTCCCAGTACCTGAAAAAGGCTCCAAAAAACATGGGGAGAGACTCTAGACAAGGGATGGAGGGACAGGAATGGCTTTAAACTCAAAGAGGGCAGGGCTGGATGGGATATTGGGCAGGAATTGTTCCCTGGCAGGGTGGGGAGCCCTGGCACAGGTGCCCAGAGCAGCTGGGGCTGCCCCTGGATCCCTGGCAGTGCCCAAGGCCAGCCTGGACAGGGCTGGGAGCACCCGGGACAGTGGGAGGGGTTGGGATGGGATTTCAGGTCCCTCCCAACCCAAACCATTCCAGGATTCTGTGATCTGCCCTCAGCTCCCTCAGGGAGTCTGTGCCACCTTCTCCCTTCGCTGGCACTGAAGCAGTGCCAGAACAGAGCAGGGAATTCTCAGTAAAAAATAAGATTTTGACGCTATCACACGCAGATCTTGGATAGAATCGCTCCTTTGAAAGCCACTCCCTACCGTGACTTCAGCTGGGCTTAAGCAGCTGCTCAGAGTTAACCATCTGCTTAATTGCTGATAGGATTAGGATTGAAATGGAGCTCTCGTTCTTCCCTAACGCGGAGCCGCTTTCTTTGTGCCTCAATAAAGCCACGGTTCATTTTAAGGGCTTGATTAGCGCCGCTGACTTCTTTATCAGCTTAAAGATAAGACTCTGATCAGTGTAAGATCGCATCTGGATCCTAATTGTCCGGAAAGCACTGGCCCGAAGCCGCGTTTAGCAGCTGACAGGCATGCAAACGAGCCAGCATCCAGGGAAAACAAAGCTCCAGCCATCAGCAGGAGGGTGGGATCGATTCCAAACCATCACATCCTCCTTCCTGGCCCCCCACAGCCACTCCGTGCTGTGTCACATCGAGAGAAAGTCCCTGCCTCTCTGCCCGGACACCTCCAGGCTGGCCGTGCCTTGGTGACAGATGAGGAGCCGGTGAATTTCTGTGGCTTTAGAGTGATTTAAAAGCGGTTAAGGACCTCAGTCGATTTATCTATTTATCACACAGTTATCACTCCTGAGGCTGGGAGAGCCCTGCTGGGCTCTGGAGCCACCCTGCTCTCCACTGGTGACGGGACAGGGACTGCTCCCAAGGCTTTTGGAAACAAATAAGATTGTTTTGCCTGTGATTATGCCTGGAGGGTGGCAGGCAAGGGGTTTAGCTCTCTGCTGGTTCCTGTTTCTCTTCAGTCTGAAGAGCAGGATGGGTCAGCCAGGCCCTGGTGTTTCCTGAGGGAAAGCAGAGACCAGGGCTGGGTTCTGCTCTCCAAGTCCAGCACCCCTGGACTCACTGCAGAGATTTCTCACAGGGATTTCACCCTCAACTTTTTCCCTTTATACCTGGTGGAAGAGGGGAGAACCAGAGCAGGACTTTGTGTGCCTTCCCTTCTCCTTTCTGCCAGTACCATGGGGTCCACAGGGACCCTGTGTTACTTCCAAAGGGGTTTGCATCATTATCTCAGCACTCAGAATGTGCAAGAGCTGGCTGTGTTCCACCAAAGACTGCATTTAACTACTCCTGCTTTAGGCACCCAGACTGCTTGTACCTCCTGGAATCAGCTCCATCCCCAGCAGTGCCCTTTAAAGGACACCTTTTGTCTCTCCTGACCATATTTTGCCCGTGTTTTCCCATTCTGGATGTGCTCCCACAGGTTGCACCCAGGGCTGCTCCTGTTGTGCACTGCTGGCTGGTGCTAGTCATGCACTCTGGTGGGTTTTTGAGGAAACCAGGCCATATTTATCCAATCTGGGTTTCCAAGGCAGAGTGAAGTCCTCAGGCACACCAGGGATCCCGGGCACTCGGGGATTTGATGATCCCTGGGGGTCCCTCCCAGCTCAGGACGTTCTGTGATTCCATGATTCACTTGATTTCTCAGATTTCATTTAAGCCTTCATCTCACACAGCCTTAAAAGAAAGCTGCCAGGTTTGTGCCCTGGGCTCTGCAGAACTTCCTCTCCCAGGCAGAAAGTTCTTTCTCTTCATCTGGATTTCTTCTCGTCCTTTCTCCACCTTTTTCCTCCTGATTTATTCAGAACCATGTGAGAAAGGACAGCAAGGTGAAAACAGTGAAAACCAGAGCAAATAAAGCAGGAAAAGCTGCAGAGGGCTGCTGAACTCCTGCTCCAGGTGGGTTCAGACGTTCCCACCTGGCTGAGGGCACCGTGGCTGCTGCTCCCTGGGGCAGAGGCATTGCTGGGGATCCCATGAAGGAAATCTTGCTTTTCCAGAGCCTCCAGCTGCTGAGCCAGCAGGAAAAGCTGCCCTTTGGACAGACCTCACACTCAGCATCCACAAGGAGGAAAAACCACTTCTTTTCCAAGCCAACAGCCTGTCCAAAGGTGTCCAAATCAGCTCCCTTGGAGAGAGGGAGATTTGGAGCTCTCCGTGACCTTTATCTTCACCACGGTGCTGCTGTTTTTAAAAATATCACTTGAAAGCCAAGATCAGGAAACATTTTTCTCGTGGCTTTGTTTTTCTGCAAGTGCCCTTTTTAGCTGGAGCTGCCTGAAAGCAGGAGTTGCATTTTGCCCGTGCCAAGCTCTCCCCTGCAGCTCGCTTTGGCAGGTCGGTGCTGGGGAGGAGCTGCAGGCTCGGAGACATATGTTGGTGAGCAGGGAGCTCGTGAGTGGGCCTGCTTTCCATGTTCCAGCATGGATCTGAGGCTGTGTGGGAGGAGGAGAATCCACTGTGAATGAGTGTGTGATTTGGGCAGCCTCTCGGCACAGCAGACAGATTTTTGTGAGTGAACCCAAGCCCTGTTGTACGAGAACATCCCGCTCACGCTCCTGTTTTTACTCAGATATTTCAGGGAGAAGGATTATTTGCCACGTCACAGCTGGGTGGGCCTTGCTGATTTTTCAATTTTTTCTTTGTTTTTCTCAGCCATAACCTCCACAACTTAAGTGCCCAGTGCAGCCAAGTGTTTTCCACCTGCAGCTGCTCGTTGTGGAGCTGAGTCAGGGGGATTTGGGGTGGATTTCAGGAAAGGTTCCTCCCCCAGAGGGTGCTGGCACTGCCCAGGCTCCCCAGGGAATGGGCACAGCCCCAGGGCTGCCAGAGCTCCAGGGGGGGGTGGACAATGCCCAGGGTGGGGTTGTTGGGGGGTCTGGGCAGGATTTGATGATCCCTGTGGGTCCCTCCCAGCTCAGGACGTTCTGTGATTCCATGATTCACTTGATTTCTCAGATTTCATTCAAACCTTCATCTCACACAGCCTTGAAATAAGGACTAACCACAACCCAGGCTGGAAAAACAAAGGGTTCAAAAAGCAGCAAAGGGCTGAGCTGAAGTCTCCAGTGCAGGGTTCACTCCCACAGCCTTCAGGCACTCGGGGGGTGTTCCACAGGTAAAATCCCTGCCTTGAGCACGCTGGACAGAGCAGGGAAGGGGCAGGGGCTGGTGGGACACACGAGTGGCAGCTGCAGGGGCGGGCAGGGGGAGCACTGGTGGTGTCCAGGTGACCTTGACGTCTCTCTTGGCACTGCCAGGGAGTTCCTGCAGCCAAACCCAGAGTGCAGCTCCTGCTGAGGTGTGAGGGACACCAACCTCCTGCTGACCCTGCTGTGCCAGCACCCCCCAGAGCACCCCCCAAAGCACCCACAGCCCTGGGAGGGTGCTGGGCACCCCTGCAGGCTCTGCTGCTGGGCTGGAACAGCAGGGTCTGCCCAGGGACGGCCCTGGGGGAGGCTGAGCTCATCAGGGCCTTTCCAAAAACCCCTTTGGTTTATTGCTCCCCAAATTTTCAGCAGCTCCAGCGTGGTTTTCCAGAGTGTTGAGCCACAGAATGGTGGAGCCATTCTGGCTGGAAAAGCCCTTGGAGATCCCCAAGTCCAACCACCACTAAACCACGTCCTCAGGTGCCACATCCACACTTTTTTTGGAACCCTTCCAGGGATGGTCACCTGCCTTCTCCTTGGGCAGCCCATCCCAGTGCTTGGCCACCCTTTCTGTGAAGGAATTTCCCTAATATCCAACCTGATATTCCCAAATATTCCCAATATCCAATCTGATATTCCCAAATATTCCCTAATATCCACTCTAAACCTGCCCTGGCCCAGCCTGAGGCCGTTCCCTCTCCTCCTGTCCCTGTTCCTGGGAGCAGAGGCTCCCTGGAGCTGTCCCCTCCTGGCAGGAGCTGTGCAGAGCCACAAGGTCCCCCCTGAGCCTCCTTTGCTCCAGGCTGAGCCCCCTCAGATCCTCCAGGAGCCCCTCAGCAGGAGGTTGTGCCCTCAGTACCTCGGCTGGGATGGAGAGTGGCAAACCTGGGCTTGAGCTGGGCTGGGGGAGCATTTCCATCCCCCTCCTCCTATTCTGTGGCCAGTGGTTCCCCCTGCCTTCATCATCCTCCCCCCAGGTGAGGCAGGAGCTGCTCCAGCTGCCTTTCCTGCCCCACAGAAGGGGCGTGATTAACGACCAGCTGATTTCTGCTTGCAAAATCCTATTCCAAATCCCCGGGCTGACAGGGAGAAATCTGCCCCGAGCGTTCCAGGGCTGCTCCTGGGAAGGAGCAAAGGCTGGCAGGTGTGAGCACACCTGCTCTGGGCTCAGGTACAGCCTGCCCCGCAGTCTGGGAGCTCTTTGGGAGGGTGGAGTGGGAAAGGCGAGATGGAAAATAACAGTTCTGTAATCAGTGCAGGGCTGGGCAGCGTGGGACACTAAAGAACAGGGCCATTCACCGCTTAATGAGGATTAAAATAACTCCTGAATAGCTGCCTTATTCCCCGAGCATCCTGTTCCATGAATGAATCACAGGATTACTGCTGAAAAATAGCCGGGAATGGCAGAACAAAAACCTGACAGAGTGAATAGCAGCGGAGGGTTTGGGGACAACCTTTCATGTGGCATTGCCAGCCCCGAAACCACTGACGGGCTGACTCCACCAGCGCTTAACGCCTGCCTTCGACTCGTTCTTGTTTCCTTTCTCTTTCTTTGTTTCTTGTTTCGTTTTTAACTCTTGGGTTTGCCTCATGCCTTGTTTTCTTTTCTCTTTCTTTTCCCTTTCTTTGTTTCTTTTTTCTCTCTTCCTTTGTTTCTTTTCCCTTTCTTTTCCCTTTCTTTTCCCTTTCTCTGTTTTTTGTTTCTTTACTCTTTCTTTGCTTTTTTTCTCTCTTTTTCTTTTTCTTTTTCTTTTTATTTTCTTTTTCTTTTTCTTTTTCTTTTCTCTCTGTTTCTTTCTCTTTCTTTCTTTTCTCTTTCTTTTCTCTTTCTTTTCTCTTTCTTTGTTTCTTGTTTCTTTTCTCTTTCTCTCTTTCTTGTTTCTTTTTACCTCCTGGGTTTATCTCCTTTGCCCCAGTCCATTTTTAGGGCTCAGCGTGCCTGGGGGTTGCCAGCCATCCCACCACTTTTATACCATTTCGAGTAGCTAAGCTCTCTCAAGTGTGATAGACCCCCTTAGAGCTTATGAGACCTAACTCTAAAAGTAACCCATCATCCCAGGACTTTAATAAATTCTCTATAATGAATGCAAAGTATAGCATGACTGTCAGAATGATCATATATCTGTATTACTGTTAGGGATATGTCTGTAATGCAGTTGGCATATATTAAAAATATCCTTGCGTTGCAGATTTCATAAGGAATTTTATGAGGAAAGACAGGCAGGAAAATACAGCATTTTCTTTTCATATTCTGACACTTGATTTTTTTTTTTCCATTATAGAACACAATAAATCAAGTTTTTATTAGTAATATTCCCATATGAAATCCCTTAAACTGAAAAAAAAAAAAAAATGGCTCTGGAGAAGACTAAAACCAAGTTCCAAAGGAAAGGTTAAATCTGTTAAAAAGGAGGATTTCCTAGGTAGGAAGTGCATGGGAACTCTTTGGGGGCTATTTGGAGTGTTCTTTAACAGTTACCCAGAGTTTTGCACCTTGGTGCTGATAATTCAGGTGGTGATTGTGGTTTAACCCCAGCTGGGAGCTCAGCCCAGGGATGTGGGGAGAATTGGAAGGCTAAAAACGAGAACACTTTTTGTGGATAGAGGCCGTTTAATAACAGAAATAAAATAACAAATTGTAAAGGAACAGGAACGTGTCTCCTGTGCACGTGTTGGCACAGCAGTGGGAGCACTGGTTTCCTTTTTTCCAGTGAAACATCTCACCCTTTCTGCTGGTTATTTTATCTGATCGCTCCTCCAGCTGCGCTCCGAAATTTCCTATTGTGGCCTGGCAATTCAGAGCCCTGTGGCTCCTTTCTTCCCCTAATGGAGTTTCCCGGTAAATAGCTTTGAACTCAGATCCTTGTCTCAACAATAGATAAGCTGCCGCCTAACCGGCACTTCACAATTAACAGCATTATCTTGTTAAACCTGAAGAGGTGTAGGAAGGCTCAGCCATCGTTTTAAAGTGTTTTATTGCTTAGGAAGTGTTTACAAAGGGCTACAGGAGCGGTAAATGAAGCCCAGCGCTGCATTCAGATGCTTGATTAGCTCAGCCACATCAAAATGCCAATAATTCAGGTTCTGACAGGGCTGGATGACATTGCTGAAGCAACAGCCTCGAAACACCTGAGGTTATTGGAGAGGAAATAAAGAGGGAAGGGAAGGGAATCTGATTTTAATCCTGGTTGCACCCGGACACTCCCCAGGGTGAGGGAGGGGGATAAACAAGCAGCCAACACTCAGAAACAAATCATGGCAACTTAACCTTATATTTTTGTTGTTTTTTCCCTGTGTTTTATGGCCAGGGAGGAATAACTCATATCAAGGATCATGACCTTAGCAAGGTTTCCAGCACTTTCTAACAAAGCAATGTGAGATTAATTAGAGATTAATTAGAGATTAATTAAGCAGGTTGTTAATGAACCTGTCTGGGGTGGAGGCTGTGAGGGCTGAGTGATCATATATCAGGGGAAGGATGGCCTGATGTGGCTCTGGATTTGGTTTCTTTGTTCCTGGTGGAAAAGGAATTCACTTATTAAATTTGCAGGTGATATGAACCTTGGGTGACTGTAAGTCTATTAGTGAACAGGATTAGAATTCAAAGTGTTCTTGACAAATTGGATAAATAGCCTGCAAATAAATTGATTAAATGGAGAAAAATGAGATGCCTTGGGCTGAAGCAGGAATGCTAAAAAGCCTTTTCTGTGTTGGAGAACAATTGGAGAGTTCCTTGGAAAAGAAATAAGGAACCATAAAGGATCATAGGCTTTACACGAATCAGGAAAAGAAAAATACCACGTTTGTGTGGACAAGAGAAGCTGAGTGGGGACAATCCAGGCATTGCACTGTCCATTCTTCATCTCCAGCTCCCTGATGTCTCCCAGGCTGAGCCATGGGAAATCTTATCTGGCTTTCCCCTTCTCTGGCCAGGCTGTACCCCCAGGATGGAGCTGGAGCAGTGGGGAGGTGCCCCAGGAGCAGCCCACCCTGTGGCACAGCTGCCCGTGCTCCTGCCTGGCTGCGTTGCCCACCTTTGCAGAGAGCCCTCGTTTGCAGGCTCAGCAGAAGGGCAGCAGATTCCCATTACCGTGTTCTCCTTGCATCTGGAATTTTAAGTGAACTGCATAACAGAATCTTCTGCTTTCTTAAGCATTTCCTTCTCCTTTCTTTAATCACGCTGAGATTTCCTGTGATACTGTGAGCTGTAATTATCATCTGCAGATCAGTGGCAATGCTAAGCTGGTTCTTAAAGGGATTTTTTTTTTTTTTCTGTGAATTTCAGATGACCAAGAACAAAATTATAATCACGTGATACTAAACAGTGCCACCCAGACACCTACACATGGTAAGAGAAAGCAAAGAGCAAAATTACACACGTTGTAACTTTCCTCTGCCAGCCAGTAACCTTTACTGGTGCCAAGGTGTGTTTAATGTTGATGGAAATATTCCTCTGGCAGTGCTGCATGGCTGATGGTTCCCTTGACATTAAACACAGGACCATATTTTCAATAATGTGCACAGGGAAATATGGCCCAGTCCTTCCTAACTGTGCTGATAACCTGGTGTCCAATTCCAAGATACTCCTTTGTTCCCCACTTGGATTCCTCCACCTCGTCCCAGCCTGGAGATGTTTCTTTGCTTCTTCCACGGCCAGAACCTGCCCCTCTCTGCTCAGCCCTGTCCCCCAGCCCTTCTGTCCCCTCCTTTGGGTTCCCTGAGCAGCAGTGGAGCCTGGGCTGTGTCCCTCTGTCACTCAGAGCCACCAGGGACCGGCCAAACCCTGGCAGCTCCTGGCTCCATCCAAGCCCAGGCCAGTCCCTGGCACCCAAACTCCCTTCCCCAGTCCCTGTGCAATCAGAGCAGCCTCTGATTGATCCCTCAGGTCCCCTCTGATTGATCCCTCAGGTCCCCTCTGATTGATCCCTCAGGTCCCCTCTGCCTCCTCCCCTCTCCTGCTGCTGCCTTGTCTTGGTCCTGTCCGTGTCCCTCCCTTTGCCTTCGGGATGTGACCCGTTCCTCCTGCTGTAAGCTCTCAGTAAATCTCATCTCTATCACTCCTGGCAGCTCTGAATCTCTGTGTTTGTTACTCTTTTTGTCCTGGCGTTTGTTCTGAATTCTGAAACCTCGTCCTGACTGTTCTGGAGCTGATTTATCGCAAGTTGTGTGACACAGAAATCTCCCTGCTGCTAAGGAGGGTGGGGGAACAATTGCCCTTGGAAAGATCACCTCAAACCTTGGGGGTTTCTTCTTCCCAGAGGAGGCAGGCATCTCTTCAGCCTGCAAATTGCTTCCATGGTAAGACTGTGTTATTAGGAGTTCATTTTCTGCCTTCCAAACGCTCCAGGAGGAAGAGTGTCAGCTCTAAACTCATCAGTGCCACAGCAGTATTTATTGAGCCTGAGCTGGCAGCCTCCAATGCTCCTGACTCCTTATTCTGTTTACATTTTACCTTCCTGAGGAAAAAAAAGAAGAAGAAAATGGAGGAATAGGGTTGGAATTGTGTTGTCTTCTCTTTGGTCTTGGTCCTCATTCTTAAAATCCAGCCCCTGCTGGGTTCTGAGCTGCCCTAACCAGTGAAGCCCAGGAGCTCCACTGCAGCTCCAGCATCCCACAGCATCCAGGAACTCAGGGAATGTGACAAAACAATTAAACTTCCCTCTGCTCCTAACAGATGCTCTGCTTTTTAATGTACTTAAGAGACAAAAAAACCAAAGGCAGATACACTCACGGTCTTGGATTCCTTGTGCTTCCTGTGCCTTCATAATTTGGTTGTTCCGAGGGACTTGGACGAGCTGACTAGAAATGAGCGTGTGATTCAGAGGTGCATCTTTCCTCGGAGTTCTCCAGATGGCCGTGGCTGCTTTTGTTCCTCACACTCATGTGTGCTCTTCTGCTGAGCCATTGCTGGGCGAGTCTGAAAAGAAATTTGGGACTTTCCAAGTAAGACAGCAGAAGAGTTTGCAGGATTCAGAATTACTGCTGAGATTGTGGCTGAGGTTTGATTTCATTCCCTGCCTGGCACGGGGTACATTTTCTGTGTGCTGATGCAGATTTGGGGAGGGACAGGAGCTGTGTGTGCTCACCAGCTGCTCCCCCAGCCTGGCCCTGGCAGTGACACCTCTGCAGGGAGCAGAGGGAGGGACAATCAGGTGGCCTGGGCTCCTCCAAAGTGCAGTGAAAGAGCAGCTGAAGGTCCTCAGGGTGCCAGCCTGAGCCAGCAGGGCAGTGCCTGGAGGTGACAAGCAGCCAAAGACCCCTCCCGTGCCTGGAGCGGCTCCTTAGGGTCTCACCCCCCAGGGATGCTCTCCTGGGTGTGCAGGGTGAGCTGGAATTCCGGAATTCCTGTCGGGAGGGGAGCTCAGCTGCTGTGGGCTGCTCTCTTTACCTTCACCTGAAATCCCCTGAGTCTCCAAACTCCCTCCAAGCTGGGGCTGAGCAGCAGAGGATTCCCCCAGCCAGCTGTGCAGGGAGCTCCTCGTGGAGAGGGAGGGACAGCCAAGGTCCCTCTGCCCTTCCTGCACTGGCTGGGATTTGGAAAAGCAGAGCCAAAAGCACCCCCAGGGGTTTTCCCAAAGCTCTTGGGAATCACAGAAAGATCTCAGCATCTGGGAGGGGTCCAGATGTGCAGTGGGGCAGCTGTTCTGCTGATTTTGGGGATCATAACAGGATCTCATTGTGCAGGAGTGGTCCAGGGGCAGCTGTTCTGCTCTTTGGGCGATCCTAACAGGATTTTGGTGTGCAGGAATGATCCAGATGTGCAGCAAGACAACCATTCCCTATTTTGGGAATCATAAAGAGATTTAAAAGAGATCCAGGAGTGGTCCAGATGTGCAGTGGGGCAGCCATTCCCTGTTTTGGGAACCTTAACGGGTCTCATTGTGCAGGAGTGATCCAGATGTGCAGTGGGCAGCTGTTCTGCTGATTTTGGGAATCATAACAGGATCTCAGCATCTGGGAGGGGGCCAGGTGTGCAGTGGGGCAGCTGTTCTGCTCTTTGGGGAATCCTAACAGGGTTTTGGTGTGCAGGAATGATCCAGATGTGCAGCAAGACAACCATTCCCTATTTTGGGAATCATAAAGAGATTTAAAAGAGATCCAGGAGTGGTCCAGATGTGCAGTGGGGCAGCTGTTCTGCCCTTTGGGGAATCCTAACAGGGTTTTGGTGTGCAGGAATGATCCAGATGTGCAGTGGGGCAGCTGTTCTGCCCTTTGGGGAATCCTAACAGGGTTTTGGTGTGCAGGAATGATCCAGATGTGCAGTGGGGCAGCTGTTCTGCCCTTTGGGGAATCCTAACAGGGTTTTGGTGTGCAGGAATGATCCAGATGTGCAGTGGGGCAGCTGTTCTGCCCTTTGGGGAATCCTAACAGGGTTTTGGTGTGCAGGAATGATCCAGATGTGCAGTGGGGCAGCTGTTCTGCCCTTTGGGGAATCCTAACAGGGTTTTGGTGTGCAGGAATGATCCAGACGTGCCCCGGGGCCACTGTCCCACCAGGCAGTGCTCTGGGACCAGCCCTCTGCCCCCCTGACAGGGCCACAGCTCGGCTGAGGAGGGCACAGGGGGGACACATCTGTCCCCCAGCAGATTTTCTCCTGCTCCCCGTGTCCTGCTGCCTTCAGCTGCCGCGAACAAACCCCAGGGGATGAGAGCGATCCGTGCTCACCAGGAATGAGGAGAAGGAAGAAAAAGCAGGTTTGGCCTCAGGTCTTGGAGCTGCTCTGCTCCAGCTGCAGCTCCCCAGGGCTAAACCCCCGAGGGCTCTGGGTTAGCCTGGCAGGGGGTGCCGCTGCTGGGGCACAAATTCTCCGTGCAAAGGGGCCGGGATTACCCTGAGCTCTTCCCCTGCAAGAAGGAACAGCCACTAATTAACCACCCACTAATTGGGTGCGGTCCCAGTTAATCTGCTCTGTCAGGCTGCTCTCACCTCGTTAGCACAGAGGGGAAAGGGAAGGGAAGGGAAAAGGAAAAAGGGAAGGAAAAAGGGAAGGGAAGGGAAGGAAAAAGGGAAGGAAAAAGGGAAGGGAAGGGAAGGAAAAAGGGAAGGAAAAAGGGAAGGGAAGGGAAGGAAAAAGGGAAGGAAAAAGGGAAGGGAAGGGAAGGAAAAAGGGAAGGAAAAAGGGAAGGGAAGGGAAGGAAAAAGGGAAGGAAAAAGGGAAGGGAAGGGAAGGAAAAAGGGAAGGAAAAAGGGAAGGGAAGGGAAGGAAAAAGGGAAGGAAAAAGGGAAGGGAAGGGAAGGAAAAAGGGAAGGAAAAAGGGAAGGGAAGGGAAGGAAAAAGGGAAGGAAAAAGGGAAGGGAAGGGAAGGAAAAAGGGAAGGAAAAAGGGAAGGGAAGGGAAGGAAAAAGGGAAGGAAAAAGGGAAGGGAAGGGAAGGAAAAAGGGAAGGAAAAAGGGAAGGGAAGGGAAGGAAAAAGGGAAGGAAAAAGGGAAGGGAAGGGAAGGAAAAAGGGAAGGAAAAAGGGAAGGGAAGGGAAGGAAAAAGGGAAGGAAAAAGGGAAGGGAAGGGAAGGAAAAAGGGAAGGAAAAAGGGAAGGGAAGGGAAGGAAAAAGGGAAGGAAAAAGGGAAGGGAAGGGAAGGAAAAAGGGAAGGAAAAAGGGAAGGGAAGGGAAGGGAAGGGAAAGGAAAGGAAAGGAAAGGAGCCCCCGGGAGGTGTCCCTGCCCATGGCTCTGGATCAGCTCTAAGGTCGATCCCAAGCCATGGGACTCTGCAGTTCCATGACTCTCCCAGCCCAGGGGCTGCAATCCCAGGGTTTCGGTTCTGCTCTTGTTCAGGGCTCTGGATTAACCCCAGTGACTCTGAGCATCCCTCACCTGCCAGAAATCCCTTGGGTTTTTTCTGCTGCTGGATTATTCCTGCCCCAAATTCCCCCCCAGGACACCAGATGTCCCATTCCAGAGGTACCTACAGCCCTTTAGATACCTCAGCTGAAATTCTGCTTTCAGTGGCAGAATTCAGACCCCAATTCCACTGAAATCTGAATTTTCATGTGGATTTCCTTGACTCTAGACTTTATTTCTACCTCAGCTGCAGATTTGAGCTGCAAATGAAGAACTCTACAGCAGTTTTAGGAAATGTAGTGATTTGTATGTAAAATGTGAGTGGGAGGGAGCAAGTATTAGGCTCTAAGCACAACCAAGTTTTACATCTGAAATGCAGCTAAATCTTTTGATACATTAATTTATCTTGCTTAGATATTCAGCCTTCACACAAAATAAGCACATAAAATGATTTTCCCCATAAAAACATTAAAATATGAAGGGAAAAAACTGAGCTGGGGGCACAAAACAGAACAGAGCATCAGCTCTAACAGAAATCCACACTGACTGCCTGGGCTCAGTTTCTGTGCAGCTTATTGCTTTATTTTTTACTGCTCCTGAAGTTTCATCTCATTATATTTAGTGCATATATAATTATCCTAACATAAGAACACCTAATAAACATTTTTTTTTTTTACATCTTTATAAATACCAAGCACATATCCAGATAATATGGTTAGAAGGAAGTTCATATCACGACTTTTATGTCAGTTAATTGCATTTGACAATCATCTCAAAAAAAAAAACTTGGTAAACCACCAGGAGCAGCCAATTACTTCAAGGTTTTAATTTGGCCAAGTGTTTTTTCATGGATGATGCTCTGATGGAGGCAAATTTCATTTGATAGCTGTACTTGTGTGAGCTTTTATCAGTTTCATATATATATATATATATATTCAT
>WEZZ01003689.1:108137-146364 GCA_013400585.1 Chloropsis cyanopogon
AGCCCCAGCTCACACTCCTGAAGGTCTGCACAGCCCCAGCTCACACTCCTGAGAGTTTGCAGAGCCCCAGCTCACACTCCTGAAGGTCTGCAGGGCCCACAGCCCCAGTGCCATGGAGCAGCCCTGCCCCAGAGCCTCCAGGCCCAGAGCACTAACGAGGGATCTGGCACACGGGGAGGGCAGCTGGATCACCGTGATGCCCCAGTTAGAACCCCCCCCCAGACTGGTTTTGTGTCCCTGAGGACGGGGGGAGCACCCTGTGCGGGATGGAGGTGAGTGATGCCACCTGAGCTCCTGGCACAGGTGCCAGCCCCTCCCCAGCCCTCGGGGGCAGCTCCAGGGGGTGTGAGGCAGCACCCTGCTCCCCCACGATCGCTGAGGACAGGGAAGCAGTCCCACAGCATCCATTGCTCCCGGATCTGCTGCTGCCAGTTCGAATCGTGCCCAGCAGCTGGGCTGAGGCTGGCTGGCTCCGGCTTTGCTCCTGCCCGTGGGGCCAGCCTGCCTCTCTGCCCCACCTCGGGGCACACTCCAGACCTGCCTTTCTCTGCTGGTTTTTTTTTGCAGACAAGCCACGAATGAACAACATCCTGACTTCAGCCACGGAGCCCTACGACCTGTCCTTCTCCCGCTCCTTCCAGAACCTCTCCCACCTCCCGCCGTCCTACGAGTCTGCCGTCAAGACCAACCCCAGTAAATATTCATCTCTGAAGAGACTCAGTAGGTGTCAGCTCCTTTCCTCCCCCCGTGCTGGGTCTGGTTTGATCTCAAGAAGGAACAACCCCTTCCCTCTGCTGGGCACTCCTGGCACCTCCAGCAGTGATTCCTCTGGCTGTCACTCCCCATCAGGGAGGGGTGGGGAAGTAATTTCATTTCTGGAGAGTACATGAGGTTATTGCTGCCCTCCTTGCTGGGCTGCCCCCACCCCTCTGCCGGGATCTGCTCCTGGCAGAGGCATCCATGTTTTATGGATTGCATTGCCCTGCCAGTGATTCTGTAATGCTCCACTCCATCCCCTTTGCTGATCTCAAACCCTTCAGCTCCAGTGGGATCCTGAAACAGGAGATTTTTGTGCAGGAAATGCTCCCTGCAGCCTCACCCTGGGTCTGTAGTCTCCATGAGCAGCTCTGAGTGCAGTCAGTGCTCCTGGAGCCCTCCCTGTCCCTCGGGGCTGTCCCTGTCCCTCTCAGGGGATCCCTGGCAGTCACCAAGTACTCTGAGCTTGTCTCTGTCCCTTGGTTGGAGAGGGTTCAGTCAAAACCTTAAATATCCACCCCACCAACCCCAGCAGGGCAAATTCCACCCCCTGACCCACCCAGGGCAGGGCAGAGCCCAGAGCTCCCTGCAGGGCCCCAGCCCAGCCTCCTGCACAGCACCTGGCAAGTGCCAACCCCTCTGCTGCACTCTGGATTTCTGGGCAGCTCTGGAACTGCCAGGCCCTCCCTGCTCCCGTGGGGCTGAATACACTCAGCTCCTCCAGAATCACTGAATCACTTTCCTGCAGCTGCTCTACTCCAGAGCCAAAGGGAAAGAGGCTCCCAGCTCCCAAACCTCCCCTTGCAAAATGCCAGCAAGAGAATGTTCTCATTCTGTAGGAAGGAGCAACACAAAAAAGTGTGATATCTAAAAGCTGGGGTTCAAAAATCACTTACTGGACATTCATTATTTTATCTAAAATTACTTCTTCCCAATGGACTCACTGTCATGGTTAGGAAAAAATAAAATAAAAAAGTAATTAGGAGATCATTAACAAATCCTTCTATCTGAGCAAGATAAAAAGCATTAGGGATTTTTTAAATCTATATTTCAGGTGCTTGTCTGGCTTGCCAGGCAGGGAAAAGTTACTTATTTTCCTCCAGTTAGCAGAGACAGATGGTGAAAAACCAGGGCTGTTTATCTCCCTGGCCCTTCCCTCAGGGCACAGCCAACAGAACTCAACTTGGGGGTCCTTGGGGGTTTTGGGGGTCTCTGAGGGGCTGGGCACCCCCTGTGCCCTGGAAGAGCAGTGAGGGGAGGGTGTGAGAACGTGGCTGAGCAAGAGCAGCCAGGTTAATTCCATCCTGCCCAGTGCTCCAGGGAATTGCTCTTCCCAGAGAAGTGAGAAAGGTCAGCCAGGAAGGAAACTCCTAATTTCATCTTAAACCACTTGGTGCTGGCTGCAGAATCATCACAAGTGACTGGGCAGCTTGGAAATGTTAAAGCCAATTAAAAGAAGGAGAGACGAGCCCAGGGAGGAAAGCTGCTGGAGCTGCAGGAGAGGAAGAAAGCTGGGAAAATTACCTTCAGGAAAAGGAGAGGAGTTATTGTGATGGCCTCACACGCACACACACATGCATCTCTTCTCGCCATGATTATCTAGGAGAACAGGAAAAGCTTTCCTTGGCCGTTCTGCTCCATGTTCCCCTCCCAGAACACCACAAACCTGCCTCATTTCTGTAATCCCAGTGCCAGAGGAGCTCTGCTCTGCCTTTCTGCAGGGGCATCTCCCATTGAGGTGGAATGTGTCACAGCATTTATTTGGGGATCTCCCTCCAAATGAGGAAAAAAAGACAACAACAACAAAAAACCCACCAAAAAAAGCTGTCTGAGGGCAAAACAGCTTAGCCTGAAGCCAAAGCTGTTGAAGCACTCAACCATTCACCTCATTCCTGGTGAGACCAGCCCTGACTGATGTTCTAGAAACTGCCAAAGCAAGAAAGAAAGGGCAGAAAAATCCCAACCAAAACCAATGAAAAAAAGCCCAGAAAGTGTGCAGAAAGCATAATTCCCAGTAATTCCAGTTCCAAATGTTTGAAAAACACAAGGAAAGACCCAGAAGTATGGGACTGATTCAAAACCAGAAAAAATCCAGACAAGCAGTACACCAGTGATTCCTTTTAGCTTGCTCACAATTTCTGCTTTTTTGGAATCCTCTTAGGACAGTTTTTTGGGGTTTTTTTGTTTTGGGTTTTTTTTTTTTTTTTAATTTTTTAAGCACAACCTTGATGAAGAAACACACTGGATTGGAGTTTTATTTTGGTTCAAATTGTGAATGTCCATTCTCAAGTGAGCATCAGTGACAGGATGTCAGGGTTCTCAGATGCCAGCTGTGCCAGCTGTGCCAGCTGTGCCAGCTGTGCTGCTGTGGTGAGGGTGGCATCCATCAGCCTGGAAGGCGTCCCTGCCCATGGCAGGGGGCTGCAACTGGATCATCTTTAAGATTCCTTCCAACCCAAACCATTTTCTGGTTCCAAGATTTCAGTTCCTAGAGAAACTTTGAGTTTGGCCAACTGTTCAACCAGCCCTCCACATTTCCCACCCCAAGCTGCTGGGCAAAGCTCCTGGAGCTCTGCTCTCCCAAGCCTGGGCTGGATTTGTTTCTCTGCCATCCCTGGGCGCAGGAATTCTGTGCTGAGCTCTCCCTTGGCACGAGGCACATGTGTGGTGCAGCACATTCCTGCCAGGCTCCGTCCCCCACCCCTGGCTCAGGCTGGCACCCCTCTCAGAGCCAGCAGCCTGGAAAATCTCTGTCTGGTGCTGCCCTGAGCAGCTTGTTGGGTGTGACACACGGCTGTTCCAACCCTTCTGACTCCTCTGAGATGGAGATGAGAGGCTTTTCCACACCTGGAAATGTTCCTCCTCCTCCTCAGCATCACTGGAGGCACAGCCTGAGTGAGCTTAGAAGCATCTTTGAAATTAAATCAGCTCCCTGACAGGTTTAGCCCTGGCAGCAAAAGGCTGTACAGACCTTCACAGGGGGGTCACAGGAAGGAAAAGGTATTTTTTAATGCTCCTAATGGACAAAACATTTTAAAGTGTAGCACATGCTGCATTTTTAGTCTAAGGAACAACTCCAAAGCACTTCCAAGCAGCTGATGGTGCCACCTCTCCAGCAGCCTGAGAGCTGTAAACCTCACATAAGCTGGTTTAGCTCCTGCTGGCAATTACCAGAGCCAGGTGTGAGCATCCAAGCACATCTCCATTTGGGATGTTCTGTGCTTTAATTACATCTATTTAGAGTCACATGGGCAAATCTGGTGGAGCTGCTCTCCTCCAGAGCAGAGGCCAAGTGCCAGAGCGCTGATTGCTTCATCCCCACGCTGCAGCCAGCCTCTGCACACCCAGCCTGGCATTTCCAACCAGGGCCAAAACACAGAAGAAAAATGCCTCCAGCTCCTGGGGCCAGATGGAATCTCCCCCGCCCTCAGGCTGCCTAGAAGGTGATTTTAAAGACACGAGAGCTGGAGGCCAGGAGAGCTGCTGCCTGACATTTGCAGTGAGACATCCTTCCGAGAAGTGTTGGGTGGTACAAAAATAAAGACTCATTCCTGCAGCGTGTGCTCTGGAGAGCAAATCCCAGGAGCAGGAAGCGAGCTGTGGGTGCCCTCACGCCTCGGGGCTGTGTGGGCTCCGAGGAAGGGCTTGGCAGCAGCACGGGTGGCTCAGATGTTCTCAGCTCCCACTCCTGGGTGTGAGGGAACCAACCCCACCTCCTCACAGAGCTGGGCTGTGCACAGGGGCCTGGCAGCAGGGAAGGGAAGGTGTGGGACAGGGGATGAGGACACAGGTGAGGGATGTGGCCCAGCACAGGGTGGTGACAGCCCTGCAGGGTTTGGCTGAGCTGGAGTCTTGTCAGCAAAGCTCTGGGATGTTGGCAGCACCCGCCACACGAGCTCTGGCTCATGGGACAAGCAGCCTGTTGTCTTCAACTCCCAGCCAATGTGGTGCATAAAACCTACAGATTGTTGGCTATGTCAGAAGAAAGAGGGGATTTCCACCATTATTTAACCACCAGGCCTGTTGAAGGCCTAGAAGAAGAGGCAGCACCTACCCTCACCTGCCTCATGATCACCCCCTTTGTCCTGCAGCAGAGCTTTGCTCTTTTTGTCACTCTGACATCCTCAGCATCCCCATGCATGGAAAATTTTCCTCTTCCCCATCTGATATTTTTTCTTCTTACATCACCTGCCACAGACTGAAATACTGGTGCTGAGAAAAGAAAAAGGTTCCTCTTTTATTATCGTATCTCTTCATCATGTTTGTCTTATAAGCAAATGACTTTCCAAAGGCATTTTATGTCAGCCCCAGGAGCTGGCTGAAGATGTGTAGGAGAGGATGTGTTTGCCCATCAGGACTTGGCTCAAGCCTGCTGGGGAAGGTCCATGCTGGGTCCTGTGAGTGCTCAGCTCTGGGGGCTCCGTGCCAAGCTCTTCCTGTGAGGTTACTTAGCAGAAAGCCTCGTTTCTTCTGGAAGGTGGAGAAATTTCCTTTACTTTTACATGAGGAATTGCCTTCCTGCAGGAATCCCCTCCCTGCACACCAGTGCCGCTTCTCCAAGGAGAGGAGGGCTCCTGCCAGGTGTCTGGGGTGGTGTCTGAGGTCACTGATGAGCCAGAAAGGGAGGGGGATGCTTTTGGTCACACCAGGAGAACATCTCAGACAGAGAAATGAGGGAGAAGGCTCACAGGGATGATCAGTGTGGAGCATTAAATGTGCCTCCATCCCCTAAGCCACATCAGAGGCCAGAGCTGAGCTCTCCCACTGGTGACAGGGGGGTTTTGGGGAGGGAGGGGCATTCTGGGCTTTGCAGCTCTGCAGCCACAGGCACCTCAGGGCACCTCAGGCTGCCCAAGGACTGCCAAGCCTCCTTCCAGGTAAGTGATCCCAGTACCCCAGTTCACAGTATAAGAACATCAAAGGGAGTAGTCAGAAAGTTCTTGAGTTTCTGTTGTTGCTTTTTAAAAAAATCTGAAACAACTTTGGAGCTGCTGCTTTGAATTACCAGTTGGTTGAGTCAGGTCACCACTGCTGCAGGATTCCAGTGATCTATCACGATACAGCTGCAACAACCTCTCTGAGACCACAGCATTTCTCTCAAAGCCAAAAAAAGGACAGTGAGTGTGTGTGGGGTGTGCTGCATTTCAGAGCAGCAGAGAGATCATTTAAGATGCAGGAGCAGCAAACTGAGCAAGAAATGTTCCATGGGATAAATTCTTTCAAGCAAGGTTGATTATAAAAATGGGAAACGAAACCTTAGGCAGGTGATTCAGTGACTCAGAGACCACCAAACCTGTTTTGTGATCACATTTACAAATATTTAAATGAAGTAATTAAAATTTAAATGTGGTGATGAGGTCACACGTGGGCTCCAGGGAATACCCATGTCTAAGGCCAGAGGTGAGACGTGCATGTCCTCAAACGGGGACCACGTCTGCTCGTGTCACCTGCCCTGTTCTTTCCCGTGAAGGTGACATTTGGGAATTTCTCCATAACTCACCTCTCATGTAAATCATGTGGTACAGTGGTCTGGCCTCCAGAGCACATGGAGGAGCGTGGGATGCCTTTCCCAGGGAATTACACTGTCCCTGGGGACAGCATTTCACACTGCTCTGTCTGCCACAAGCTCTTGGTGACACCACCCACACAGGGCTGTCCATGCCTCTGACAGACAGTCCCTCAGGTGTCACCAGGAGGCAGCTGGCACCTTGGCACCCCTGGGACAGCACTCTGACATTTCTAACCTCTCCCTCTCCCCTCCCACAGCTGACAAAGAGGCTGATGAATACTACATGAGGAGGAGACACCTGCCCGACCTGGCAGCCCGGGGCACGCTGCCCATCAACGTCATCAAGATGTCCCAGCAGAGCAACCACCGGGACCGGCCCCGCCGTCCCATCAGGGCCATGTCCCAGGACAGAGTGCTGTCCCCCGAGAGGATCATGCCCGAGGAGTTCAGCATGTCCTACGAACGGATTCTCTCAGACGAGCAGCTCCTGTCAGCAGAGCGCCTGCACTCCCAGGACCCGCTGCTGTCCCCGGAGCGCTCGGGCTACCCCGAGCAGTCCATGTCGAGGGCACTGTCACACACAGATGTCTTTGTGTCAACCCCGGTCTTGGATCGCTACAGGATGTCAAAAATGCACTCCCATCCCAGTGCCTCAAATAACTTGTACAATACCTTGAGTATGAACCCCACCTCGGCCAAGCGCCAAGCGTTCGCCTCGCGCCGGCACAACACGGTGGAGCAGCTGCATTACATCCCCGGGCACCACCACCACTACCGCACGGCCAGCAAGACAGAGGTGACTGTTTGACATGACCCAGTGCATTGTAGATACTCCTTAAGGACTGGGGTGGCCACAGCACCCCGTTCTGCAGTGGCCTTATAGGCCAAGATAACCTCTACTAACTCAGTGTCTGCCAAGACTTCTCTGACAGTCCCACCCACGTTGTTTTTAAAGCCACCCCTTCATCAGTGACACAGGAAGAAGTGAAGCAGCAGTCAGACACTAGTGAGGGATTAACAGAGGGAATTTCCTGATGTGCATCAGTTTCTGTCAAAGAAAGCCATAGTAATCGATGGCTCCTTCCAAGGGCTCACCTGCATTGTCCCATAGTTTCCATGAATTCAGGACTTTTCAGTTGCTCCAAGGAGAAGCAGCCTGAGGGAGGGAGGAGGAAATGCAGCCCCCCCCGATCCTGGCAGGAAAGGAAGGGGCCTCGTTCTTGGTCCTCATGTTTCTGTAGCAAGTAGGGGAGTTCTGGCTGCTGGGGTCACCCCCAGGCTGCTCGACACCCGTCAGCACCCACACATCTGTTCTCTGTCACCCTTGGAGCAAACTCAAGGGCAGACCTTCCTACGGGACTGGCAGATCTAGGGACAAGAATAGCCTGGCTGAGAAATAAAGTTTTAGTTTATACTAATTATACTCATAAGATAAAAACATACTAGTGCCTACAAATCGCCTGCTCTCTCAGCGTAGGAAGTAGTGGGGTTGATGTGTTCAATAAGCACAAATATGCTGAAACGCTTGCTAGACCCTTTTCTCCACTCATTCTAGTATCTTGGTGTCTCCAACATGTAAATAGGAAGGAGGAAGAGGGTTTCTCTTCCTCCAGCTTCTTGCCACTGCTGAACCTAAAGCAGCAGAACCCGTTCAGCTCCACACTGCTGACCTGTGCTGGGGGAGGTCCTGTCCCCACCGAGACCCCCGCCAGGCACGGCTGCCACGCTGTCACCGAGCCTGGATTTCTCCCCAGAAGTTTCTTTTCCTGATAGCATTTTCCATGGCCCAGTTCTCCCGTTTCTGAACGTTTTCTCCTCCCATTTACAGCCTAGAACTCCATATGTAGCAAATCTTTTTCCAGCCCTTAGCAGAGGCACAAAGCTGAGGGTGTCTGTTTACCGAAAAGCAGGTCGGTAACTTTCCGTGGTTTTCTCTCCCTGCAATGGCCTCCCAAGAAAACCTTCCAAATTCCAATTCCACTGAGTCCCAATCCTAATCATGAAGACAGTTACATTTCATGCATATAAATTATATATCCAGCATAATTATAATCAATGGGCATGTTGTATATCTGATATAATGCTGATTAGATACTGTATATTTGTAAAATCTTTAAAACATAGACTCGTGGGTCCAGAATTTGCGAGGGTTTTACCTTTGGCTTTCCAGACAGATTGGGCTTTGCTTTGGTTTTTTGTTAGATTTGGGTTTGGTTTTTCTTTTGTTTTTTCCCCTTTGATTTGTGTTCCTGCCAAATTCTGCAGAACCGACTCCCACCGGAGCACACTTCTGTGGCCAGGAAAGGGTCTCAGAGGGTTCGAAGGGCAGCCAGAGCTGGTGCTGGAGCTGTGGGTGCTGGACACTGTTCCCAGAGTGCCCTCGAGGCCCCAGCACATGCACACACCCCGGGCAGGCACACTCCCTCCTCGGGGTGAGATGACGACTGACTTCAGGCTGAGAGCACATCCCTTACACTTCTCTTCGTGCCCCACGTTCCCACGCCGACTCTTTTCCTCCATCACTCCTCATTAGGCACCCCTGAACTTCGCTCTGCCCTCCTCCCTCCCCTCAAATACCTCCCACCTCCTGGCCTTAATGACATTCCCAGCCCAGCCGTGTCAAGCCCTGTAGCAAACACTGATCGTGGGGCGTGAGCGTGAGTCTCCCGTGGAGGCTCTCCTGGTGCAGGGCAGGCAGGAGGAGCAGGTGTCCTCTACCCCAGTGGGACCTACAGGTGGGCCTCAGTGGGGTGTCCAGGTGGCCTTTCTCTTTCCCAGACTGTCCTGGAGCTGCTCCTATTTCCAGAGCTTTATCCTGCCCTGTCTGGTGGAGACTGTGTTGGGAAGGACTCCATCAGTGAGAGGTTACTGGGGCTTTGTTTGACGGAAACTGAGCTGGGAGGGAAGAAATAAATAAATAAATAAATAACAGTCTCCAGGGTCAGATCCTGCAGCCTTGGGCAAAATCACTCTGGGCAACAACCAGAACTGTCTGTGGATCAGGGTGGCAGTCCATGGCACGGGAGGGATGAGAGAGAGCAGGCTCACACCTCATCTCCTGCCCCCTCCCTTGATGGACACTACTCTCCCCTGACTACCTCCAAGCTCCTCGGCTCAGTCCCTGGATTTTTCCTCCTGGAAGACAATCCCTGTGAAAACATTGCCCTTGCCGACCTTCCCACAGGCCAGAGGGTGGGACTCGTGTCAAGAGAAGAGAAGCTCTCACGGCTGATGGGGAGGCAGCCCCTGCTGAGGTTCTGGGGCTCTTCCATTCTCTCTTGGCCCAAGCAAAGCCAGGGAGATCTGAACACTGTGGGAGAGCAGAGTCCACTCTAGAGTCTCCAGGAGCTGTGGTGGCAGAGTTGGAGAAGAGGTGACAGTGGGAGGCTGTGGGTAGGTGAGCACTCCTCTCTTTCCATGTCTGTAGCTGTGTGTCTCAAGCTCTAGTCCTCACCTAAATGTTCCATTTGTGAGCTAAGAAGTTGCTGGACCAGATGCAAATTTGGAAATTTTTCATTCAAGTAGCCCATGCTGATGCTGAGCCATGCCTGGGCCATTTGACCTCTGTGTCTTCTCCTGTTCTGGCTAACAAATATCACAGGCCCTCTGCTGACATGTCCTACCTGGGCAAGAATCCTCCAGAGAAATCTTAGCCTCATTTCCTTGTCTTTTTTCCACCCACTCAACTGTTTCAAGCAGATGTGTCCCACAAGGAGCCTTTTTAGGCCAACTCTCTTCAGGGACTCTGCCACCACCACAGAAAATTTTCAGCAAATTTCCTTGGCAAGGAACTGTGCCCTGGATACCACCTGGGCACCATGTGTTCCCACAGCTCACTCTGTGGGCTGGGATGGGCTGGTGGGTGTGGCAGTGGCATTTCAGCACACACAGGTGTCCTTAGGACATTTTTTTTTCTCCCTTATTCTTCCTTCTGAGAATTTGTCACTGAAAGAAGCCTTGGTCTGGGACCGAGTGCCATGACCTGGTCCCCAGCACTTCAGTTCCCATGGCCCTCCTGTGATGATAATGGGAATTTCCAGTTCTCTGGAGGGATCACAATGTCTGTGAAGTGCTCCGAGACCCTCTCACGACAGAAACTGTAGAGCAGCAAAGCGTTTTTGTTAATCCTGTTTGTCACTGTCCTGACACGTGGTGTGTGATGTGTCACAGTCCACCCTGCCCAGAACGAGAGTGCTGGGGTGGGATTGCCCAGATCCCCACTGCTCTCCTCCTGGCCAGGGTCCTGGCAGGCTGCAGCTCCAAGGGATGCTGTTCCCTGCACCAGGACCTTCCTGCTTCCTTCTCCTCGTGTCTGAGTCACCACAACATCCTGCCCTCAGGAGAAAAGCGGGAAGCAGCCACATTCCTCTGTACAGTAAAATAGAACCTGCCTCGATTAATCTCATCTACTCTGAAGAATTAATCTGTATTTTCTCCGCCCACAGGTGCAAACAAACACCTGGGGAGCGTCCAGTTCCCAGAGTGCATGTGCAGGGACTGGGGGAGGGGGATGTAGAAAAGTTTTTATTATTTCCTACAAGCTGATAATTATTTGCATTCCCTGAGCAGCAACACATCCTGGGTGGCTGCACTGGGTTTTATACAATTCTCTGTGTATGTGTATATAGATACAAATATATATACATATACATACATACTGTAAAATGCAATCAACACGTTCTGACTGACCCTGTACCAAACTGAAGCTTCCAAACTGTGTTGAATCATTCTTTGAAATGTGGAAAACTATTTTTAATGAACCACACACAGCACCACGCGGAACAGAAACTTTGTCATAAAAAGCCTTCTAATGCCAGTGAATCGTGTTTTAAGGAAAAAAAAAAAAAAAAAGAAATATTTTTCTCTGTTTTAATGTTCCTTTTATAAACTATGATCTGTTACTTGGGGATGGGGGTGGGTGGGAAGAAACAGAGACAGTTGTCCAGGAGTAAGCCCTCCTTCCCTGGCCTGGATTTAATTTCTGTCTGCTGAGCCTGGCTGGCTGCAAAGCTGCTCCCAGGAACCTGAGCTTCCCACATGCACATTTCTGTTCTGTCAGAAGCATTCCCACCAGGAATCTGCAGGAGCTTGGCATCGGGTTTTTGTAAGAGATGTTTAGTTCCTGGTAGCTGGGAAGACATCCTCATCTTCTTCCACCACCACAAACAAAATCGCCATGGAACGGGGTAAATTTGTGTTTGAGATCCGTGTTCTGTTCGTGATCAATTTGCCATCTTCAGCTCACGGAGACATAGCTTATCTTAGTTTAATTTCAGATTCACTGCTTAATCTGGGAGGAGGGGCTCTGCTGAAATACCTTTAGCACGAGCAGATTTGGTGTTCAGGTGTATTTCAGCCGAGTGGGAGAAGGGAAATGTCTGAGAAAGGAGTTTAAACCTTTTCCTAGCGAGTGTTGTTAGCAATAAGCCCGTGTTGGGGCTGCTCCCTGGGGAACAGCCACTCCTGTGCTGGGTGTCCAGGGGCAGGTGGGACAAGGGATCATTCCCAGCTCTCTCCGTGGTGAGAGGTGCCCTCCCCAAGCCCAAATCCCGGCTGGGAAAAGCCAGCCCAAGGGTGAGGGGAGAGTTGGATGGGGCTGTCCGAGCGTGTCAGGGTTAATGTGAAGGAGATCTCTGCTCCCAGCAGCCCAGGTCCCCCCCGTGCCCACACCATGCCTGGAGGTCTCCATGCTGGGAGGTCTCTCTCCATCCCAAGAGATCTCCATCCTCGGAGGTTTGTCTCCATCCCAGGAGGTCTCCATCCTAAGAGGTCTCCATCCCAGGAGGTCTCTCCCCATCCTGGGGATGTCTCTCTCTGTCCCAGGAGGTCTCTCCCCATCCCAGGAGGTCTCTCTCTGTCCCGGGATGTCTCTCCCCATCCTGGGATGTCTCTCTCTGTCCCAGGAGGTCTCTCCCCATCCCAGGAGGTCTCTCTCTGTCCCGGGATGTCTCTCCCCATCCTGGGATGTCTCTCCCCATCCCTGGATGTCTCTCCCCATCCCTGGAGGTCTCTCTCTGTCCCTGGAGGTCTCTCCCCATCCCGGGATGTCTCTCCGCATCCCAGGATGTCTCTCTCTGTCCCGGGAGGTCTCTCCCCATCCTTGGAGGTCTCTCCCCATCCCAGGATGTCCCTCCCCATTCCAGGAGGTCTCTCCCGATCCCGGGAGGTCTCTCTCTGTCCCGGGAGGTCTCTCCCCATCCTTGGAGGTCTCTCCCCATCCCGTGATGTCTCCATCCCCCCCTGCTGCCGGAGGAGCCGCTCCCCCTGACCCCCTGCTCCGCCGCCGCTCCCGCCCGCCCGCAGACCCCTGAGACATTTTTGTAGCAAGAATTTCTTGGCTCTGAGAAAGACACTTCTTACTGTAATATTTTTAGTTGGGGGACAATATTTCCTAAGAGGGGTTAAGTGGATATTTTTGTGCTTTAGCCCAGTTTATGGATTCCATGTTTATTATACAGTAGTACTGAAGAGGAAGTACATTTGTATCTGTAACTTTGCACAGACTCTTGGTTAACCATTAAACAAGCTTCAAGATGAGCAGTATTTGACTGTTTTTCTCTGTATTATTCTTGTTGTTATACTTACCTGTAAAAGCACATTCTGTATGTACTGTAAACAAAAATATTATCAGTTTAGTAAAATTTAGAGTCTTAAGGATTTTTCCACTTTTGTCAGTAACAACTATTTATGGATTAAAAAAAATAAAGGCAATTTCAACATATAAATTGTTTCTTTTTGATATCTACTGGGGGGAAATAAAAGCCATTTTCTTGGCAGCCTTCCCAATCTTTGTAACCAGCGTTTGAAAGGTAGATACCTGTGATTCTGTGTGTAGTTAAATAGCATCTATTAAAATGAATGCTGCAAGGTCTGGAAGACTCATTATTTTTATGTATTTATTTACTGCATTTCATCATCTTGCCAGGAAGAAGCAGGGGGAGCAGAGAGACATTACCATTTGCTGTACAATTTTGTCTCACAAGCCTATTTTTTAATTTTATTTTAAAGTTGCCCTTCCTTAAGTTTGCCTCCATAAACCACGATATTGTCTCCATCTAGAAAACCCTGAATTGCAAAGATGGAACCTGTGGAATGTCCCACGGTGGTGAGGCTTCCACAGGGGCTTTGCTTTTGCCCTTGGCAGTGGAGCACACCCAGGATTTTCCCCGTCACCCTTCCAGGATGTGAAAGTGCCAAGGAGGTCAGGGTGGGTCTGGCTGAGCAGCCCCCACTGCCACCCCAGGGCGGTCAAACTGCATTTTCATCTCTACCAGCTCTGCACCTGGCCTTCCCTACCACTCTGTCCAGCTGGGAAACGTGGCAGGGATTTTTTTCCTTGCCTTTTGTGAGGGAAATGTATAATTTCATATTTCGCACTGCAGGTGCCCCAGGGATCCTTCCCGCTGCTGCCTTGTGTGGGGCAGAGGTTGTTCCCTCTCCACCACTCACCCACCAAGCCCCAAGCTCTGTTTGCAGTTTGGCACATTGGGATTGCCCAGCCTGGAAAGAAAAAAAGGCTTCAGGATGACCTGACTGGGGCTTTCAGTGCCTGAGTGGAGCCAACAGGAAAGGTGAAGAGACACAATTGACCAGGGATGGAGGGACAGGACACAGGGAATGGCTTCACACAGAGAGAATGGGTTCAGATGGGATATTGGGAATAAGTTCCTCCCTGTGAGGGTGGGCAGGCCCTGGCACAGGTGCCCAGAGCAGCTGGGGCTGCCCCTGGATCCCTGGCAGTGCCCAAGGCCAGGCTGGACAGGGCTGGGAGCAGCCTGGGACAGTGGGAGGAGTCCCTGCCATGGCAGGGGTGGCACTGGATGGGCTTTCATGTCCCCTCTAACCCAACCCAGTCTGTAATTCAATGATTCTGTACCTTTCTGTTGTTTTGCTGCTCAGCTTTAGTAAACCAAACTTAAGTAGATCAAACTAGGAGATCAAACAAGGTTTGAGGAGCAACACCCCACCCTGATCTTCCAGGGTGGGTCCAGAGGGAGGACAAGGCCCTTTTGTGGCCCTTTGGCCAGGCTCATGGTCTCCTGTGTGAGCAGAGCTCAGTCACTAAGGCTCAATCAGCACTTCCTAAGGAGCACACAGACCCAGCAGAGTTAATTAAAATGCATTTTTCAGGGAGAAGTTTGGTTTTGCCTGGCAGTTCTATTCATAATTACCCAATTCTGTGTAGCACTAATAAGTGGGGATGGAGCAACGGGGAATTAGCTAATTTCTCCACTTCCCATAAAAGTTATTGAGGAGAACGTCAGGATTTGTGGTGCTGAGAGCAAGTGGTGACAGAGATGAAGCTGGCACTAATTCTTACCTCAGAAGACAGTAAATCCCCCTGTTCCTGTGGTAATTCTGTCAGCACTCAGGTGCAGAGCTCACTGCCTGCTGGGCAGCCCTCACTCCAGCCACCTCCACTGGCCTCACTGGGTGACCACCTCCGCTCCTCTGCTGGTGGCCCAAAGTGGCTCTGGGGCAGCCTGGCACCCCTGATGAGGGTAGGACATCCCAAGTGTGACCAGAGGGACACTTTGGTGGCTGTCCCAGGACAGCAGGAGCCCCTGGCCAGCACCAGTGGCCTGGGTGCTGTGGTGGGATGTCCCCAGGCCAGCCAGAGCTGTGGTTGAGTTGATCAGGAGGTGTTTGGTCAGAGGTTGGACTTGATGGTCTCAAAGGTCTTTTCCAGCCTGGTTAACCCTGTGGTTCTGTGATCCCTCCCTGGGGATGGGGCACAGGGCAGGCCTGAGCAGAGGGACAGGCTGAGCAGGTCCCCGTGGCCCAGAGGGACCTCATGGTGGCCCAGAGGCAGCAGAGGACAGGACAGCTGATGGAGATTTATCTGGAATGATGGGATGGGTGTGGAGTCACCTGAGGAACAACAACACTGGATTTTTGTCCCTGTTCCTCCATCACAGGCCACTCCTACAGCAGGGGCCTGGTGGCACCTTGTCACACCAGTGCTGGCCCAGAGCCATTCCATTAGCAAAGCAGCAATTCCTCTGCCTGGGAAGGTTTGGGATGCTCCCACATGGGAAAAAAACAGGATTGTGCCCATTCCTGGAAAGACAGACTGCAGGAAAACTGCTGGGAGGCCCCAGAGGTGCTGCTGAAGTAAAAGGGGCCACTCCATCAGTCCCATCTTGCCAGCAGCTCTCCCACCCCTCCTGGGCCCCAGCAAAACACACGGCAATGTTTCCCAAACCTAAGGACCAGCTCTGCTCCCAACTGCCTTGGAAAGATGCTGGAAAATGATGAGGAAATTAAGGACTATGAGGAAATGATGAGGAAATGAAGGATAATTAACACCTGCCAGCGTGGGTTTTAAAAAGCAGATCTTGTCAAACAATCTCCAATCAATTCTCTAAAGTCCTCACCACTGGGGCTGGCAGGATGGTGGGGAGTGCAGGGAGCTCCACCTTTCCTTGTGCTGCTGGATAATCCGAGGGAGAATTTCATCACTGCACATCCTCGAGGGGACTGGTGTCAGAGGGCCTGGAGGAGCTCAGAGAGGGCAGCCACCCTCTGAAGTGCCACCTCCAGTGGTGTTTGGCAGAACTCAGGGCAAGGCCACAACACTGAGCTCAGCAATCCAGAAATAAGAATGAAATTGTCACTGCTAAAAGTTTCAGGAGAGGCAGAGAATCTGGGATGCAAGGAGCAACAAAAGAGGGAAATTCTGAGTCAGGGGTGGGCTGGATCCTTGGAAGAGGAGGTGTCCTAATGGCACCAGCTCTCTCAGACCTGCAGGAACCAGAGCAGGGCTGCTGGGGTGGGCGTGGATGTCCGAGTGGGAAAGCATCCCAGCTCAAAACAGAGCTGGGGAAATGCTTTCCAGTGGGGTTTTTACAAAGCTCAGCATTTTAATTCAAAGCGAGATGCTGAGGTGCCAGGGTCACTGCATATCAGCACTTTTAGGGGGTGAAAAGTGTAGGGTATTAAAGAGCTCTTTAATCCAGGCTCAGAAGGAGCAGCTGCTGAAAGCTGGGGCCACATCCACTGCTGTGGGAAAAAACCTGCCAAGGAGACCCAGAATGAGGATGTGTCCCATTGAATAAATGCTGGGAGGCTGCCAGCACTGCCTCATAGCCACAGGAATCCTCTGAACAGGAATCCACCTTCCCCTCAGCTGTTTTCCATCAGAACCTACAGCTCAGCCACTCCTCCCCTGACTTGAAGCTCCCTTCAGAGCTGGGAGTTTTCTGCCCACAGAGGAGGGATCTGTGCCCACAAGGTGTTTCTGCCCTGGCAGTCACACACTTAAAGGCATTTAATAATGAATGGGGCTTGGAAGAGCTTCCAGGAGCACTTCCATTCCCTGCAGAGCAGAGGGGACATTGCAAGGAGAGATTTGGGAAGTGACTCATGCCAGGCACCGAGTGAGTCAGGAGCACTCTGGGAATAGAGTGCAGCTCCCCATCCTCTCTCCTTGTCCAAATGCCAGGTAGCAGCTCTTCTGCTTTCCTCCAGCTTCGGGAAGCACTTTTGTATTTATTTTAATTTGAGCTTCAGCTCTGCAGTGACCTCGGGGCTGCTGGGGGACAGGCACTGAGGGGAGGGCAGGGGGCAGACCTCACAGGTGACCTGCAGTGTGTGTCCCTGTCACCAAACGTGGCCAGGAAGGTTGCTCTGCTCACCTTGCTGCCTCTCCCTGCTTGGCACAAGGCTACATCAGGTCAGAAATCAGCTACAAACCAGCACAGAGAGAAACTGAGGGAGCTTGAAATGCTGGCATATCACTGCTATAAAGCAGCACCTCATTAGTGACAAACCCCACTCTGCTCAGCCAGGCACTCGTGTCCTGGAGCCATCACTCTGTTCCAATTACTGAGCACTCAGTTCTGGGATCCTCTGCAAGGAACCTTCTTGTTAAAGCAGCCACCTTTGAGATGGGGCTGCTCTGCTCCACCTCCTTTGAAGCCCATTATAAATATTAAGATTAATTTAGCATTCTTTGGACTGCTGTTCCCTGACATGAAACACCTCAGGCAGCAGGGCTGGTGTTAAGCTGTTGTGCTGTGCTCAGGTCAGGGCTGGAGGCAGCTTCATTCTTATATTCATTCCTCTGTTCAGTACAGCCAAGAACTTGGGGAAATGAAGTTCTCACAAAGTTTTAGAGGTGCCCTTTGGGGAGTGTAGAGGGAGCCAGTTCAAGCAGTGAGCTGACCAGAACAGAGGGGTTGTCAGTGAAACCCCTTGCCTGGTCTGTGGAAAAGGATCTGTGAAGATTTAAATCCCACATTTGTGAGATGGGGTAGGACAGCAGGCTGGGAGAGAACTCCAACTGCTTTCTTATTTAAAAGCCTTGCTTTTTATATTTTAAGCAGGTTTTGGACCAACCAATACTGGTTTTACTCGGGCAGAACTGATCTTTAGGCCATCTGAAGATCCCAACAGAAACACCTCTGAAATGCACCTGGAGCTGGATTCTGAGCTTTTCCCTGACTGTTGGAATGGCTGAAAGCCCTGCTGAGCTCGCCCCCACACTCACCCTGCGGGGTTAATGACAGGATGCTCTCCTGGATTTGCAGAATGCTCCTCAAACATTCATTAGCAACTCCCCAGGAACCTCCAGGGGTTTGTCCCAACGCCTGTGATTTTGGACAGGCAAGAGCTCAGAGGCTGTGAAGCTGTTCAAGCCCTCAGGGATCTGCTCTGAGCTCTGCCCGCTGGAGCTGGAGCAGGCACAGCTCTCACCTGCAGCCAGGTGTTGGTCCCTGGGCCACCACAGGTGTTTGTTCTTCACCTGCACTGCCACAGGGATGGGCTGGAGGGGAGGAAACACACCTGGCCACGGGCAGCAGGGTCTTGCTTCCCACATCCAGGTCCTACCTCACCCTCAGGCACAAGGAGAATCCACAGGAGATTTTGCCTTTTGGGCAGGAAGGGGTCTCAGTATTCCTTGCTGCAGATGAGCCCCCAGCTGGTGTTTGCCTGTTCTGCTCCTCCGCAGCCCTGGGGGATCCACAGAAACTCTTGGCATAGGCTGAGAAACACATGGAGGAGGAGGAGAATCTTAGAGCTGAATCCTCAGCTGAGGAGGGCAGAGTGCCTGTCCCTCAGCCTGCAGGGCCACTGATGTCTCCTGCCACAGGGGCTGGCAGCCACCCCCCAAAAGCCACTGTGGAAGCCACCCTGCAGGGACCAGTGGCCAGTGCAGGTCCCTGCTGGTCTCTCCTCTGTCTGGCAGCCTGTGCCCAGCCACAGCTGGAGCTGGAGCAGCCAAACCAGTCACTGGTGCTGCGAGAACCTGCTGATCCGAGGAGAGACAATGTCCCTGTGCCCAGTTCTGTGTCACACCGAGCTGTGACTCCTCCTGCAGGGTGACCTGGTGTCCTGGATTGTAAAATAAGAGTGTATTCTATTATCATCTGTTAGGGGTGATGCAGTTTATCTTCTGTTAATTGAGCAGTTTGCTTATCTTCTTCACAAACCAATCCCCACTCTGGGAAATATCTTCNCGTATTATTTAATTTTGTTCCCTTTTTGTTTGTTTGTTTTCCTAGTAAAGAAGAGTTATTCCTATTCCCATAATTTTGCCTGAGAGCCCCTTAATTTCAGAATTATAATACTTTGGAGGGAGGGGGTTTATATTTTCCTTTTCAAGGAAGGCTCTTGCCTTCCTTAGCAGACACCTGTCTTTTCAAACCAAGACACCTGGTCACAGCGTCCAGCAGGAGCTGCCGCTGAGGCAGGGCTTGGCAGGGGCTGGGAGCTGGATATCTGAGCTGTGCATGCAAGCAGAGTCCAGAGTAATTGCTCCAAGTGATAGCAGGGAGTGTGTGAGTGCTCATTAGAGACAAATTGTGCTGCCTGCTGTGAGCCAAATAAAGAGGCATTTACCCAGGCTTTCTCAGAGGCTGTGTTTGCACAGACACATCCCCGCCGTGGGGCTGAAGAGCTGCTTCTAGCACAGTCTCCGAGGATGCAGTGGGTACGTGAGGGCTGCCTGGGAAGGGGGATGGCGATGGGGTGGTCTCCCTGTTGTGCCCTCTTGGAGGGAGGGTGGCCTGGGGACGTGCAGAGCTGGCTTTAAATACAGCCAGCCACCCGTGATGGACCAGCTTCACCAGCAGGGGAGTCTGGCTTGGATTTTGGTTTAATCTCCTGCACTACCACAGCCCCCTGAGGCTGTTTAATGCTGGAGTCACCTCACTGCAGCGAGCCCATCAGCCAGCAGCTCTCTCTGTCCCTCCAGTCTAGGCTGATTTCCAGCTCGGTGCCACCTTTGTGCCCAAGCCTGGTGGCAGGACAACAGCACCCTGCTGTGGGTGAAGAGGGAGAGCCTCCAGCAGCTGCAATCTCTCCATCTCCCCCTGCCAGGCCAGGCTGTGCCTGACCTCCTTCCCCCTTTCCTGGCCCAGCTCGGAGCACTGGGGATGCCAATTCATGGGTTTCACCCAGCCCTGTTCAGTTTGAAGGTATTTTTCCTGGTAGCAGCTAATTGAGGAGATCAAAGAGTTCAAGAAACGGATTTAGTCAAATGTTGGATTATCTGATTAATTGCCTTCCACTGCACGTATTTTTCCCAAGGTAAATTCAAGTTAGCACCTGTTGAAGAGCTTATTACTCACTGTCTGGGCTCTGGTGCATTGGAATTCAAAGGTTTTCTGTGCTGGAATCCAAAGGCTCTCCATGTAAAACAGGACAATTTCTCATTGTCTCCGCTGGCTGCCACCTCCTTGCTTTGTAATTAAATAAACACTACATGGCCAAAACCCGCAGCCACCACATCCAGATGTGTCCCCACATCCAGATGTGTCCCCAGGCCTGGACAGCCTGCCCTGCTCTCCAGGACACAGTGGCTGCATCTTCCATCAGCCACAGGTGTGGGGCAGTTTGTGGGGTCTCAGAGCAGGCACTGCCCTCACAGAAGGGCTCTTTGGAACAGAGCAGCCCTAAACCAGCTGGTGAAGGGTTTTGCCAGGGGATATTCGGGCAGTGGTGACAGTGTGGGAATGGTCATATCACCCCTGGAAGCTCAGGCTGGTGCTGACACTGAAGCCTCAGGTTTTAGTTTTTATATTTTTCACATTCTGTGCTGCTGTAGTGTGTACTTCTGAGCTTCACATTAAGTGTTGGTGAGCTCTCTGCACAGAGCAGGGAGACAAAACAATTCCTTCTCCAGCTGGGGACCAAGGACAAATGATCCAAATCTCAGCCCAAGAGCACAAACACCGTGGGCTGAAGAGAGAAAAACAAGCAGGATGGGACTGCATGAGCTAAAGCTGGAATTAACAATGAACTCCAATCTGCAAATGGAGCAGAACTGATCACAGTGACAGAGCCCGTGCCCGGCCGCGCATTTTGTGCCCATTTTGGTTCATCTTGGGTGCAGCCCTGGCTGGGCTCTGGTGCTGCCCAAGGTGGACCCATTGAGGCCTTTTAATAAATCCCTGCTTTTTTCTTTAGCTCTGTCTAGTCTCTGTTCTAGGTCAGCCTGCACAAGGCATCAACACAGACAGGACACATTCCCAAGCCCGGGCACAGCTGGTGTCCCCAGATGAAGTGGATTAATCCAGGTTTTTCATCTGGGTAATTTGTCCCAAGCTGTGAATCAAATTTCCAGGAGCACTCCAAAGCCTGACTGCTATGAGGCTCCCATTAAAAGGAAGTTCATCATCCCATGCAAAATTGAGTGAAATTTGAGTGGGGAGGGCACGGTGATACCCAAGGCAGGACAAAACTGTGGGGAAGGCACCTTCTGTCCTTCCAGCCTGCTTCCCTCCCTCTCTGCTCTCCTTGCAGAGCCACATCCCTGCCCAGGGAGTGTCCAGTCAAAAGAAAGAACGGGCCAGGGGAGGATTGTCCAGGCTGTCCCTCGTGCTGTGTCCTGCCACTGCAGCACAGCAGCCAGGGCTGAGCTGAGGAGAGCCCTGCTGTGAGCAGCAGGTCACTGGGCATCGTGGGGATTGCAGGGGGCTGTGGCAGGGTCGTCTGGGGGTCTGTGTCCTCCTGCAGAAGCCTGAGGGTGCTTTGGGGGTGGTTTCTGCTCTGTCCCTCACTCAGCTCCACTGAGGATGGCAGTGACAACCTGCTCTGCAAAGCAAACCCAGAGGAACTGTTCTTCAAGGTGGTGAGCACGCCAAGATCCAGTTGCCATCTCACACAGGTTTTTTCAGTTTCAGTGGTGCTCCCCGGTGTCCTTGCAGAGAGGTCTGGCAGGGCTTTGCAGCCCTGAGCACAGCTGATCCCCGAGTGCCAGCAGTGACCTGGATTTAGGGGTCGGAGCAGCACCATAACTCACCGTGACTCAGCAGCGAGGAAGCCAACACTGCTCTGAGATATTCTGAGAGAGGAGAGGCCAGGGCAGGGAGGTGACTCCAGCCCCTGGGGACGACCGTCCACACACATTAGAGGGATGATAAAAAGGGAGAGAGTGCAAAAAAGAGCCATAAAAATGATTTGAGGGTGGAAGAGAACACTTTGAAGTGAAGGATTTAAAACCTCAACCTGTTTAGCTAATTGAGGAGACACTTGAAAGACAATGTGCTCACAACACGGCTTAATGTGGAAAAACACCAAGTTCTGAAAGGCTCCTCCATAAACTGGGAAAAGCAACAGGAGCAGGGGCTGGGAGCTGAAGCCAGGCATACTCAGAGTGGGAAAAAAAGTGCAGATCTTTCCCAGGAAGGACGAGACAGGAACAAGCACTCATAGAACTAATAAACTCTCCCACTCTTAATTATTTAAGGGTATCTCTTTTGTAGAGTTGTGTCCTTGGCCCAGCATGGTTTCACCCACCACTCTGCTCCCTGGAGCAGCTCCAGAGCATCCTCAGTTCCCCAACAGGTCCTGCAGACAGAGATGTTCATGCTTCCACTCCAGCTGAGCCCCACGTGCTCCAGGAGTCCCTTCACTCATTGTTCTGGCCACTCTTTCCAAGGGGAGCTTGATTTGCTGTGGAATCTAAAATATCGGGTAACCAAGTGCAGCAACGGCCTGGGGAAGCACCAAAATCCTCTCTAGGGATTTACACGTGGTCTGCACCCATTTCCTGGCAGCTCTGCACCTCCCAGCACACATCCTGCTCCTTCCCAGTACAAATGGGCCTTTGGAAGAGCTCTCTGTGGGCTGCCCTTTCCCTTGTGTCTTGCTGATCCACCTCCCTGAAATCCAGGTTCTTCTGCTGCAGGTTTAACCAACAGAACAATTCTCCAGCAAGACCGAAAGCATTTGCTTGCTGGCTTGTTTGAAGATGGATGTGGGCAATGGAATGCCTCAGGCTGTTCTCTTTTCCAGGGAAGAACCAGATGCATCCTGATTTCCCAGTGCAACCCTTTGGGTTGCCACGATGTCTTTGAGATCATGCATTATTAAAATAATTATGAATATTTCTTATGCATGTACCGCGGATATCACAACGGAGAGCTGGAAGGGTTCAGCGTGGATTTGAGGATGGCCCCACCAGGAATGTTTGGAGGAACCCCTGTGGTTGTCATGCTGTGATCAGCTCATCACACAGCCATGGGTGAACCAGCAAAGGTGATGGCCAGGCTGGGGGGAGCTCTCACTCACTGCAATCTCAGCCTATTTAGACACAGCTTAGCTTAAACCAGACAACGCACTGAGTGCTCGTGGAGGGNGCTCTGAGATATTCTGAGAGAGGAGAGGCCAGGGCAGGGAGGTGACTCCAGCCCCTGGGGACGACCGTCCACACACATTAGAGGGATGATAAAAAGGGAGAGAGTGCAAAAAAGAGCCATAAAAATGATTTGAGGGTGGAAGAGAACACTTTGAAGTGAAGGATTTAAAACCTCAACCTGTTTAGCTAATTGAGGAGACACTTGAAAGACAATGTGCTCACAACACGGCTTAATGTGGAAAAACACCAAGTTCTGAAAGGCTCCTCCATAAACTGGGAAAAGCAACAGGAGCAGGGGCTGGGAGCTGAAGCCAGGCATACTCAGAGTGGGAAAAAAAGTGCAGATCTTTCCCAGGAAGGACGAGACAGGAACAAGCACTCATAGAACTAATAAACTCTCCCACTCTTAATTGTTTAAAGGTATCTCTTTTGTAGAGTTGTGTCCTTGGCCCAGCATGGTTTCACCCACCACTCTGCTCCCTGGAGCAGCTCCACAGCACTGCCAGGGCATCCTCAGTTCCCCAACAGGTCCTGCAGACAGAGATGTTCATGCTTCCACTCCAGCTGAGCCCCACGTGCTCCAGGAGTCCCTTCACTCATTGTTCTGGCCACTCTTTCCAAGGGGAGCTTGATTTGCTGTGGAATCTAAAATATTGGGTAACCAAGTGCAGCAACGACCTGGGGAAGCACCAAAATCCTCTCTAGGGATTTACACGTGATCTGCACTCATTTCCTGGCAGCTCTGCACCTCCCAGCACACATCCTGCTCCTTCCCAGTACAAATGGGCCTTTGGAAGAGCTCTCTGTGGGCTGCCCTTTCCCTTGTGTCTTGCTGATCCACCTCCCTGAAATCCAGGTTCTTCTGCTGCAGGTTTAACCAACAGAACAATTCTCCAGCAAGACCGAAAGCATTTGCTTGCTGGCTTGTTTGAAGATGGATGTGGGCAATGGAATGCCTCAGGCTGTTCTCTTTTCCAGGGAAGAACCAGATGCATCCTGATTTCCCAGTGCAACCCTTTGGGTTGCCACGATGTCTTTGAGATCATGCATTATTAAAATAATTATGAATATTTCTTATGCATGTACCGCGGATATCACAATGGAGAGCTGGAAGGGTTCAGCGTGGATTTGAGGATGGCCCCACCAGGAATGTTTGGAGGAACCCCTGTGGTTGTCATGCTGTGATCAACTCATCACACAGCCATGGGTGAACCAGCAAAGGTGATGGCCAGGCTGGGGGGAGCTCTCACTCACTGCAATCTCAGCCTATTTAGACACAGCTTAGCTTAAACCAGACAACGCACTGAGTGCTCGTGGAGGGTGAGGAGATGGCTCCTGACAAAGCACTTCTTCACTCCCATCCTTTGTCAGTGTTAATAGAAGTGTTTTATTGTCGTCTGCATCAATTGCTCCATCCTCCTGCCTCCTGGCACTGCTCCCAGATGCAGAGGTCATCTGCAGTCGAGGAGATCCCAGCTGGCAGCCCAATGTCTCATTAATTTGCAGAGACGGTGCTTGTTGCTGCCCCCACACCGGGCAGTGGGGCTGGCCCTTGGTTCTGTCACGTGCCACGGGTCCCTGTCCCTCCTGTCCCTCTTGTCACACCTGGCCAGCCTGGCTCAGCAGCACATGCTGGCCCTGACTCAGCCCAGATGTTCCTACACCAAACAAATGACTCCCAAGAGGGGACAGATGAGGAAAGTGGCCTGGATGATGCAAACAGGGACAGGAGCACACACCTGTGGGCAGGCAGAGCTGGCACCTGGGCTTGCTGACCACCAGGCCGAGCTAGCTCCTCTGTGACCTCCGTGTGGAGCCACAATTGGTTCCTCTAATGAGCCCTGATGCCTTCAGTTTGATCTTTCACATTTCCCAGCCCCTGCACTGCACTGGGATAGAACTCTGAACTCCAGATCAAGTGTCAGCAAGTTCTCCTCACAGCTCAGGCACACAGAACAATCCTTTTCCAGCCCCAGAACCAAGGACACGCTGCAGCTCCAGGCCCAGAAAGTGCAAACAGCAGAGAATTGAGGAGAGCAGCCTGGGAGGGTGGGACTGCATCACCTGGAGCTGGGATTGGACAATGAACCCAGCATGGAAATGGAGCAGAGCTTCTAAAAGTGTGAGAGCTCCTGACTCTGAGTCCATCTTGGGCCCATCTTGGGTGCAGCCCTGGCTGGGCTCTTGCACTGCCCAAGGTGCATCCTTTGAAGGAATTTTAATAAATCCATACTTTATTCCTTTAACTCTGTGCAGCCTCTGTTCCAGGAGCCTCTCCAGGCATCAGTCCCAAAAGCACCTTCCCTGAGGAGTGGATTCATCCTGTTCTCAGCTTCCCTTAGCAATTTCCCACATCTTCCAGCTCTGCTTTGTGAAGAATTCCTTTTTTTCCCTTTGCAGTTGTTCTCCATTCAATTTTATTTGCAGCTGCTAACACCATCCACCCTCCAGGCTTTTAGTCAGAACTGCCTCTCTGCTTGTGGCTTTTTTACCTCCCAATACCTTTCTTTAGAGAATGTTTCACTTTTGTTCGTTTTCGTTTCCCCCTCTACAATTTTCTATTCCTAATTATCATTAACTTGGAGAACTTGCTCCTTTTGAAGAGCAGATAATTAATTTCCAGGGCTGACATCTTTCTCCACTGTAATCAGATCCACATCCTCATTCCCTGGTGCCCTGCGTGCTGCCTTTTTGTGCTGGGAAGTGAGGGCTGATCTCATGAGGCTCTCAGCTCTCAGCCTGTGGCCCCCAGCACGTCTCCTGGCACTGGTGCTGTGCCAGCTCCTCTCCTCTCCCTCTGATTTATGCAACCAGCAGTGGGAAATGCTGCCTGCAAGGGAGGATCTCAAGCACAATGTGAGATTAGGGGGCAGGAGTGGCAGGAGTGGGGCTGGAGCCTCACAATTTTGGTAACAAATGGAAGGAAAATGTCAACAAAGGCTCATTTATTGGTGAAGAGTTGATAGAGCTCAAGCTCTCGGTGTGGTCCAAGCACAGAGCAGACTAAGGTTGGATTTGATGATCTCAGAGGTCTTTTGTCACCTTCATAACTCCCTGATTCTGAGATAAATATTTGAATGGATCCAGAGCAGGCACAGGTGACTTATCCCACTGTCACAGAGTTGGTAAAGGAAGCACAGAGGGAATGCCCTCAGTTCCTCCTCAGAAATGAGCCTGGAGCCATCACAGCCCCGAGCCCCAGGGGTCCCCAGCTCCTCCAAAAGCTGAGCTGGGCACGGGCAGCCTCTTCCTCCTCAGCCCCTCACTCTGCCCAGTGGTGGGAGCAGGGAGGGTGGCACAGCTGGGACAGGCAGAGCCTTAGACACCAAGGACGTGGCCTCGAGGGGAGGCTCAGGGTGGGCACCAGCAGGAATTTCCCCATGGAAAGGGAGCTCAGGCCTTGGAACTGCCCAGGGAGGGTTGGAGTGCCCATCCCTGGAGTGTCCAAGGAATTCCTGGAGGTGGCACTCAGAGCTCTGGGCTGGGGATCAGGCACAGCTGGGACTCATGATCTTTAAAATCTTTTCCAGCCTCTGTGAGTCTGTGTGATTATCCTGAAAATGCCTCAGTGTGCCAGGGTATCTAGGGTTGCTGACCTGGACAAAACTTCCCTCATGGACATGAGCCACTTTTCCTCATGTGGGTTTCATCAAACCTCCCAGAGTGCTACAAATATTCTGTTTTTTCCGAGGTAGCATTTTCCACAGTGGGGCTGGAGCACTGAACCAGCCCTTCCCAGGAAGCAGAGGGGTTCAGGGGTTCAGCTGTGACAGCTCCCTCATCCCAGCTCCCAGTGGATCCTCAGGAACATTGAACCAAAATACCAAATTCAGGCTCAGGGTTTCGCCTCATGGCTTCTGGCACTAACCAAGATGAATGTTTTAGGAGTTTCCTAGGAGTGAACCCCAAACTTTGCAGGCATAAGTGGGCTTCAAGGCCTTTGGACAAGGTATTTCCAGCCTGAAATCACCCTCTCCACTAACAGGAACACCAGCACTCCAATTAGAGGGGCTGCTTATAACTCCACGAGCATCTTGTACAGCCTAAAAGCTTTTTAAATGAGGCTCACAGCCATGAACAAGGTAAATACATTTGTAGATTTGTCTGGGCAATTACAGTCATTTAAAAAACAATGCATAATAACAGACATGAATCTAATAAGCCATTGCTAATTAAATGTATTAATGCCACGTTACAAAACGAGTGCATCTTGCTGTGTTACAGCTCCTTTTGTGCTGCAAACGCTCGGGCAGTGACAGGGGCAGAATTTGCATCCCTGGGCAGTGCCAGTGCCCAGGAATAGCTGCAGTTAATTTGCCCCAGGGGAGCCAATCTCCTTTTTTGTGCTACTCCTCCTTTTTCTTTGCCCTGTGAGCAACAGTTGCAGTAAAATGGAGCTGGTTAACCCCAGAATATGGGACACCACTACAAAGCATTTGTGAAGACTCTGCTTTGAACTGTGCTCCTCTGCCAATTATAATTTGCAGCAGGTACAACATTCCCAGGCTGTGGAAAAGCCATTCCTCTGTCCTGGGAGAGTTCAGTCAATTTTACCTGACATTAAGTGTTCAATAGCACAATTCTCCTCCTCTGCTTTCATCTCTCTGGAAAATGTCACCAAACTGGGGTGAACCAATTGACCACAGACCTTTTGAGGAGTCAGGCCCAAAGCAGCCCCAGGGATGCAGAGCAAGGCTGAGAGCCAGGCTGGGATGCCCTGGGCACACAGAAACACCGACCTGATTGTTTAAAACCCTGTTTGCTCAGCTGGGCTGTGCTGGGGGTGCTGAAGGAAGGGCTGGGCTTCAGGGGGAGCTGGGTGAAGGAGTGGGGTCAGGATGGAGGGGGCTGTAGGGCAGAGAGCACCCTCAGGGATGGCCTGGACAACGGCTTCATGAGACTTGTTCCAGCAAAGTCACTCCCAGGGTCTCCAGCTTTGTGTAAAAGTGAGCAGCCACAGGTTCCCTGGCGTCCAACTACCTGAAAATCTCAGAGTCCCCGGATGGGTTGGGTTGGAAGGGACCTTTAAGACCACCCAGTGCCACCCCTGCCATGGCAGGGACACCTCCCACTGTCCCAGGCTGCTCCAAACCCCATCCAGCCTGGCCTTGGGCACTGCCAGGGATCCAGGGGCAGCCCCAGCTGCTCTGGGCACCTGTGCCAGGGCCTGCCCACCCTGCCAGGGAACAATTCCTAATTCCCAAATCCCATCTGAGCCTGTCTGAAGCCATTCCCTGTGTCCTGTCCCCCATCCCTGTCCATTGTCCCTCTCCATGTTTCCTGCAGCTCCCTCAGGCCCTGCAGGGCCACCCTGAGGTCACCCCAAAGCTTCTCCTGTCCAGGTGAACAATCGCAGCTGTGCCAGACAATTCCCAAATCCCATCTGAGCCTGTCTGAAGCCATTCCTGTGTCCTGTCCCCCATCCCTGTCCATTGTCCCTCTCCATGTTTCCTGCAGCTCCCTCAGGCCCTGCAGGGCCACCCTGAGGTCACCCCAAAGCTTCTCCTGTGCAGGTGAACAATCCCAGCTGTGCCAGCCTTCCCTGCCAGCAGAGCTGCTCCATCCCTGGGATCACCCTGGAGCCTCCTCTGGGCTCCTCCAGCAGCTCCAGCTCCTGCCTGGTTTGGGCTCCTCCAGCCCAGCCCAGGGGAGCAGAGGAAGGTGCACATGGCAGTGCCAAGTGGGCAGCTGTCTCCAAGAGCTCATGGACAGAAAGCATTGACCTTTGACTAATGAATCACTCCTAATGAAAAACCTGTCCAGCTGGATTTAATTGCCTGGTTTGGGCAGATATGGCTGGAAAAATCTCATGCCTGTCAAGATTTTTTCTTCCACCCCCTAAAGCATCAAATTATTCACCGTCCTCTTGTAGCATTTTGCAGCCAACTCTTTCCTGTGATGATTTTCAAAGGATGAAGAATGAGCACCCTGGTGACATTTCTAGTATCTATAAATATCTCCCCACTACCCTGCCTGCCCAACTGGTGAATTATGCAGGCAGAGATATATATAATAAAACAATCGGATCCATTTTGTTGTCAACAGACCATTCTTCTTCAGCTGACAAGAGAACAGCTCAGGCTGTGGCTCTGGAAAGAGCAGGCAGTGCCTGGGGAGATACTGAGCTTCTCCTTTCCTGGATGTCCAGGGGCATCTTGGAGGGCAACCCTGAGCAGAGAGAGGCCCTGGTATGCTGGGGAAAGGAGGGAAGGTTTTAAAAGGGAAGAAGAATGAGGTTTAGGAGAGTAAAAGTCTCCAGAATGGCAGGAAATCCCCCATCCAGAGCACTGAGAATCACATGGAATCACAAACAGCATCACTGAGGTTGGAAAAGATCTCAAAGAACATCGAGGCCACGCTGTGCCCTGTCCCCACCTTGTCCCCAGCCCAGAGCTCTGAGTGCCACCTCCAGGAATTCCTTGGACACTCCAGGGATGGGCACTCCAACCTTCCCTGGGCAGTTCCAGTTCCTGATCCCCCTTTCCATGGGGAAATTCCTGCTGGTGCCCACCCTGAGCTGCCCTGGCCCAGCCTGAGGCCATTCCCTCTCCTCCTGTCCCTGTTCCCTGGAGCAGAGCCCGACCCCCCCGGCTGTCCCCTCCTGGCAGGGGCTGTGCAGAGCCACAAGGTCCCCCTGGTAAAAGCAGCCTTGAAGGTGTCCCAGTGAAGGACTAATCCAGCATGATGGATTATCTGGAGCACAGTGAACCTTCCTTCCAGTCCTTCTCTTTTGTGTTTAATTCAGCAGTGCTCTGTTTTTACACCTAAACCTCCTGCATGGTGAAATACACAGAGAATTTAAAGTGCCCAACTTTGCAAAGCTGTAGGAAGTGACCAGTTTACACTTCACATCTAATTGGCAGGTTTTAATTTAAATTGGGAGGGATTTAATTTAATAGCAAAGCTTTCCCCAGCTAACAGATCTCTTCTAGCAGGTACTCATTATGTGGGATACTCCACAGACTCTTGCCTCATTTATGGGTTAGAGGCAATTTTAAAAAGCCAGCTCAAGACAGCTCTCTCCCTTCCATTAGATATTTGCAGATGGCTTTTGCTAAGCCATAACTAGCTCTTTTATCATTAATTTTTTGGGGCTGTGCCTTGGAGACAGTGCCCAGCAATTAAACAAAGTTCTTTCCAGAGAGTTTTCCCTCCTTACCTTCATCCAGAAGTTTTGTCGTTCTCCAGGACTGCAAGGACAAGGATTTTGGATGTTCTCACTCCTGCTGTGCTGCTCAGGCCAGGAGAGGTCCTGTGGATCTCCTGCAAAGCCTGAGGACTTCACCCTCCTGGATGAGTCTCAGAGGGAGCAAAGCTGATCCCCTGGACTGGCAGAGAGCTGATCACACCTTCTGCCACCCATAAAACCACTCAGTCTGAGATGGGACTCTCAGAAACCAAACACTGCCCACAGAAATTCTGTCCTGGTTTAACCCCATAGCAGCCAACCCCCCATGCCCCAGCTCCCTCCCTCCCAGAAGGCAAAAGTGTGAAAAAAACCTCCCAGGTGGAGCTAAAGGCAGTGTGAGAGGCAAAGCCATGAGTGAATGGTGCTTCCAGATGCTGCAAGGCATGAGCAGGGCAGAGAAGAGAATTATCAGAATGAGAATCATAATCTATTCTTATGGGAAGACAGTTTGCACCTGTGAAAATAAGAAGTTTGTCCCGAGAGAATCCGTGAAGAAAGAATGTAAACACATCTAGAAAGAGAAACGTTTGATGGACATGTACATTACCAACCAATGACCTGGGTTTCAGTGAATTGCTGCCCAATTAGAGTTAACATGATTCTGATAATCATACAAATATGATTTATATGATAATCATATAAATATGGTGTCCTGGTTTTGGGCAATTCTGGCAAAAAACCTCTGAAGGGGTTTCCTCTAGAAAGCAAATTCAAGCACCCCCCCAACTGATGTCTGTTCCTAGAGATGAAGATGATTTTAAAGATAGATAATGAGAACTTTTGCTTTTGAACAGCTCATCTTTAAAACAGTACCCCACAAGATGACATGGCCCATAAACACAGCTGTGGGAAAAGCAGTTTTTTATAGAAAGAGTGAGAAAGTTCTGGAATGGCCTGCCTGGGGAGGTGGTGGAGTCACCATCCCTGGATGTGTTTAAAGAGACTGGATGTGGCACTGGGTGCCATGGGTTAGTTGAGGTTAGTTAGTTAGTTAGGCCATGAGTTCATGGCAATGATCCAATGATCTTGAAGGTCTCTTCCAACCTAGTAATAAAAAAAAAAAAATGCTTGTGGAAAAAACTGTTTGTTTAACAGGCAAAGCATTCACCAGCACGAAAAATGGACAATATTAAACATATGGGTTATGGGAATAAAGATTCAGCTATTCTGCATGAAGGAACGAGTGTCTTGTCCGTGTCTACTGCCACAAGGAACAGCAAATGTCACCCAGAGGCAGGGCCTGAGTGAGCCTCCAGGCACTGAGGGCTTGCCCAGGAAAGCCCCATTTGCCCAGGAACCAGCCTGGTGCCACTGCCAGCTCGGTGGCATTGTCACAGTGCCCTCCCAGCCACCCCTGTGTGCTCCCTGCACCAGGGACACCCCACTCCTCCCTGCCCTCCCATTCCAGCTGGAATTACGCTGCAGTGACCCCACAGTGTGCTCCTCCCACCTGTGCTCTCCTCACTGAGTAAACCTGCAGCTTCCAGAGACTGTTCCAGCAACAATTACTTTTATTAGTGAGTATCAATCATCACATATTCCTCTGAAATAATCCCCATGCTGCCCTTTCACTATTGATTCCATTAAGCACACTGGATATTAACACTATTTTCAACGTTGCTAAGATTTACAGGAGTGTTAGCAACACACAGCTCATAACCACAACATCTGCTCACCTCCCAGCTTTCAACACTACACACACCACAAAGAAACACTCACGGAGGGAAAGGAGTAAATTCTGGAGAATTTCACAAGTCACTGGACTATTTAAGTGTTTTGGAGAAGGCCACTGATTTTAAAACTACTTTGGATCATGGAGAGAAATAAAAACTAGATTTAAGGTTAGCACTCTCTGGGTGTGGTATATCAGTCTCTGGGCTGGCATCTTCCAGTGCAGCAATGTAGGAATGACAGGATTTACAGGAATTACAGGGGTTTTATATAATTATATAATTATACTGTAATTATAGTACAGTATAATCAATATTATTACAGGATATTGATGTACAGCAGCCACGAACATGGGTTGTGTCACTCTGCACCTCTGTCACCTCCTCGCAGGCCCTGTTTGGGTCGCATCCCCAGGACACAGAGATAACGTGGGAGTCCATCAGAGGGATGGAACTTGGGTTAATCTCAGCATTTCATCGTTTAAATTGTGAGGGATTTGCAGCCCAGGGGCCGTGCTGGTGCCTCAGATCTGCAGCAGCAAGGCCACACCAGCGAGCACCCACTTGGACGGCTTGTCCTTCGTTTTGAGGTTCAAAGTCCACACGTAGGTTGGGCCTCTCTGGCGTGTTCTGTACAGAGGACACGGGTACAAGCCCCTGATGTCCTGCTTGTCATCGAGGATGGCCTTGATGAACACGACAGGCATGGCTGGGGTGAGCTCCTTGAGCCTGGCCTCCACGATTGTCCCGGCCTGCGGAGAGAAGGAGACAAAGCCTCGGTCACAGCTCCAAGGTGCCCCCCAGCTGCTCGCTGGTGCACCTGAGCCCCTGGGAGGTTTATCCAAGCTTCTCCTGCTGGGGAGGTGCACACAGCTTCTCCAGGGGCTGGATGAGTCTCTTTGAGGAAGGAGGGTCTAGATCCAACAGCTCTCTGTCTCACCACAGCCCTCCTCAACACAGAGCATCCCAAGGGTCCGGCTGCCTGCACTTCACCAGATGCTCAAACCCTCACATCTGTGTGGGAACAGCTTCCCGGGCCCTGTCCAGCCATATTAGGAACAAAGTTTCACTTCTCTTGTCCTGGTTTCTACTGAGGTGTTATTTCCTCTTATCCTATTGCCAGGGAACAGGGACAGGACAAGAGGAAAAGGCCCCGGGCTGTGCCAGGGCAGGCTCAGGTTGGACATCAGGAGGAATTCCTTAGCTGAAAGGGTGATTAAACATTGCCCAGGGAGGTTTGGAGTGCCCATCCCTGGAGGTGTCCAAGGAGCACCTGGAGGTGGCACTCAGAGCTCAGGGCTGGGGCAAGGTGGGGATTGGGATGGGCTGGGGGATCTTCTCCAGCCTCAGTGACCCTGGGATTATTCTTAAGCATCTCTTTCTCACGTTGCCAGACCAGAATCACCTCGTGGGAGGTGCTGCTTATGGTGGGAGCCAGCAGGGAGCACACCTGAACCACTGGGATGGAGAACAGCCCCAAAAGGCACCACAGGCTCGTTCCCACAATGAAGAGAATTCAAAATGACTTTTCTGAGGGAATATCACCATTAAATATCAAGTCCCATTATTCTCCTCCATGCAATGCCCTGCCCAGCAGGCTGCCCAATGCAGGAGAGGGAGAGAACCCTGCCAGGACAAGAAATCAAGTTTGTTTCTCTAATTTGGTCTCTCTAGCACTTTCTCTTTCTCTTCCTGACAATACCTGACCCTGCACATCAATCCATTTCCAGGGAAAACTGCCTAATGGAGACTGGAGAGACCAAATGAAAACAAATAGGGAAATGGAAACGAAACTTTTCAGCACTAAAGAAACTGCCTTGCACTGCAGCTGAGCTTCACATATCATCATTATTCCAAATGCTCTCGGATCAGAGTTGTGGGGTGAGATTCAGCCTCTCCAGCAGTTTATTTACTTCTGCAAATGAGCGAAGAAAAATCATCCCTCTTGCCACACACCTTGCTTTAATTGTACTAATGCCATCTGTTATGCTCAGCTATGAAAAATCCAACTCTCATTTAGGATTTTATATTTCCAACATGCTGAACAAACATTAAATAATTTGTATAATACCTTGCAAAGTAGCTATTTATGAAACATTATTATGCACTCTTCTTAAATTCATACCTTTCATTTCTGAGACCAGGTTTTAATCAGGTCTTTATCTTTTTTTTAATTTTTTTTTTTTTTTTTACTGCTGAGAATACTTCAAATGAAATTTCCAAGAGATATTCTACCTGTTTCTGGGTTAACAAGAGCTGAAATCTTCCTGAGGTACCTCCATGTAAGATATCATTTTGTTATGTCTGGGCTGATTCTCATTTGCATTTTTTATCGCTCTCATCATCAGAAATTAATTCTGCTCTGAAAGCAATTCTTCCTGACTAGCAGCACAGCACTCGTGGTGCAAAACCACCATTCTGTGCCTGGAGAGCTCAGCCTCAGCTCCTGCAGGACCCCTCACTTCTGCTCGTCCCAGATTCCCAGCTGGCCACCGAGAGTGGCCGTGTGGCAGCGCCAGTGCCACCGGGGCTGAGGGCACAGAGAGCTGTCACAAAGCAGGGTGGGGACAGATGGGCACAAAGCCCCCCCTGTGAGCCACAGCCCTGCAATCCCTGCACGGGGAGGGCTCCAGAGCAGCTCCTCACACCACAGCCCCTTTGGGGTCCCAGGGCCCAGGGACCCCCAGCACAGCCTGGCTGCCTTGGGGATGGAGTCAGGGACACACAGGGACAGCAGGGAAGGGGACACAGGGACAGCAGGGGAGGGGACACAGGGACAGCAGGGAAGGGGGACACAGGGACAGCAGGGAGGGGGACACGGGAACANGCCCAGGGACCCCCAGCACGGCCTGGCTGCCTTGGGGATAGAGTCAGGGACACACAGGGACAGCAGGGAAGGGGACATGGAGCCAGCAGGGAAGGGGACACAGAGCCAGCAGGGAGCACTCCAAGGTGGTTCCCAAGTGATGGGGTCAGTGGCTTGAGCTGGACAAGGGGAATGAAAAACTCTTCCCTGTGAGGGTGCTGGGCCCTGCCCTGTGGCTGCCCCTGGATCCCTGGAGGTGCCCAAGGCCAGGAGCAGCCTGGGACAGTGGAAGGTGTCCCTGCCCATGGTAGGGTGGCATGAGCTGATCTTTGAGGTCCCTTCCAGCCCAAGCCAGTCTGGGATCCTGTGGTTCCATGGCAGGGGCTGTGCTGTCCACAGCTGCCAAAGCTCCACGGAGCACACGTGGTGTAAAACCCAGCCCTGCCCTTCTCCCACCTCGCTCCAACCCCCTTGGGGAGGGGCAGGGCACACATCTGGCACCAAACTCTCTATTGCAAAGAGCAAGAAAGCCAAAAATCAGTCAGCAGCTTGAGATAAAAGGTCTCCAAGTGTCCCCAGTCACAGCATCCTTCTGACTGTCACTGAGTCCCAGTGACTTGAACAGGGCTGCAGCAAGAGATCATTTGCACCCAAAATAATCTGCTTAGTTTCATTTCATCTAATAGCTGCCTGCTGTTTTGTAATGAATGTTTTATAAATTTAAGACACCCAAGGGCAAACATAAATGTTTAAATAAATAGAAAAATGTGAGTAGCAGAACATAGAAGGACTCTTTCCCTTTTTGGAGGCACAACCTAAATGTGAAATATTCTTTTAAAAGTGGAGGTGTTCCCCAGAGGAATTCTTCTAAACGTGGCCTGCCATTTTTATCAGAGGAATTACTTGGAAGGAGTACACAACCCAAAAGAGCCGTGCACCTGTTTTAAAAGTCCTGCATCCATTAATGCACACTGGTAATCACTGGATGATAGGTAAAATGAATAGTTCCACTAGGTAGAAATGATATTTCAGTGTGAGCAGCAACCCATAAAAATATCCTTTTCCTTTCTGAAATAAATGGAAGCATGATACCCAGAGATTATGAATGGCTCCATGAACATAATTGCTCAATATCTTTCAATCACAAGGAAAATGTAATCAGAAAAACACATTTACTGGAGTTGGGATGGTCTCTGAAGACAAATCCCATTGCTGGATGCAATCACCCAGACCACTTATTGGAGGGAGGCAGAGGGAAGAAGCCAAGTATTTCCCAAATTTCTGGCTTTGCACCACTAAAACCTCTCAGTCTTCACTTCCAGCATTGCCTGGAGATGGGTAAAACCCAGACAGAACTCATTTTCTGGTCATAGTGGCAAAGAAAACATAACAGCAGGCACTGGAATGTTCTTAAATGGAGTATTTGATAGGCTGGACTGGGAATTTTTAAAAGCACTCTCTGTTCTGGTGTGTCCAGCTGAATTCTGTCAGGTTTGTAGAGCAGCAGAAATCCAGTGCTCGCTGTGGTAGGGGCTGTGATCTCCCAAGGGTTGTGTGTGTGGAGAAGGGAACAGCCAGGGAACCGTGGGGTCAGAGCTGGGAGCTGGGCAGGGCTGGGAGCAGAGCCCAAACCCTGTGAGCAGAGATCTGACCTGACCTGACCCACGTGAGATCCTCGCTGCCATCTCCCAGCAGAGCTCTGCCAACGCTCCCGGCTGCCTGTGGCTTCCCAGACCCAATTCAGGCCCTTTCCAGAGCAAAAAACAGCCTGGAGCTTTGAACTCCCCAAGGATATGTGATGAAATGGGATCCATCAGGGAGGCCACAGCTTTCCCTAATTTCCTCTCCTTCCTGGAAAACCATTGCAGAGAGGGAGATGACGAATAAGTGGAGATTGTTAGATCAGAACTGCGAGGCCACAGCTGTGGCTCCCCCTCAGCCCCAGAGCTCACCTGGGCATCCCAGCGTGCTCCCTCCATGAACAGACCGTGCACGTAGGCCCCCTCACGAGGAGCACTGGCAAAATCCTCTCTGCTCTTCTTTGTCACATCGCACTGCAATCTCATCTTGTCCAGGGGCCACTTGTTCTTGCGGGCCGTGGTCTGCATGACGGCCGTCAGCATGGCCTGGGGGTTGAAGAGCCCTCCCAGCCACAGCGTGGAGGGTAAGGAGAAGTCCCTGGTCCAGGCTTCCAGCTCGCTGATGCGAGCCAGGAGGTCAGCAAACCACGAGCCCAGGCTGGCCGTGGAAGGGTAAGATCTCCTCACCCAGGCCTCGGGCACCGTGCCCAGGAAGAGGGAGTTCTGCAAGCTCTCCATGTCGCTGGTCATGGTCAGTTCCCCCTGGTGAGAAAGGGCACAGTCAGCACTGAGCAGTGCCCAGCCTGGGAGCAGAGCTGGGCCAGGACATGAGGAAGGGCACAGCAGCTCACACAGGCACTGCTGCCCACGTACTGTGGGTGACTTGTTGAGTTTGGGGTTCTCCTGCACACTTTCTACTGCATATTCCTGCTGTAAAAATACTACTGGGAGGAACAGCTGTGTAACAGTGACAGCAGCAGGGGTGTCCCTTGGAAGTCCCAGTGTTTTCTCTGTTTTTTCTCGTGGACTGGCAGATTTTCAGGGGTGTAAAGCTGTTCTCACCCACTGCCAGGGCACAATACTGGAGTTTCTGATGATCTATTCTAAAACTGTCCAAATATTTATGTCAAGTCCTATCCCTCTCCTCTCCTCCACTTCCCCTCACTCCTCCCCTCATTTACTGCTTTGCAGTGCAAGATTTTCTTTTAGCCTTCACGTGTTGTCTGCAAATGTAATCACAGCTCCTTCCACAGCAGGGAAGGAGCACAACAAAGTAAGATACGATTCAGCCAAGTGAGATAAAAGGAGAGGTTTGACTTCTCCTTTGTGCAACAATTAATGAGTTTCAAAGCTTTTAGAAACCTGTATCAGTTCTGCCAGAAGAGCTGAATTCCAGGACATTCCACTGAAACACAATGTGAGGGTGGCTGAACACTGGAACAGGTTGCCCACAGAGGCTGTGGAGTCTCCATCCTTGGAAATGTTCAGAACCCACCAGGGCATGGTCCAGAACCACCTGCTCTATGATTCTGGCTCACTCAAGCCAAGCAGGATACCAAGAGAAACCCTGCAAATGCCAGCTCAGCTTCCCTGGTGTGGAATGATCTCCACAATTCAAATTTCTGCACGCTCTGTGGGGTACAACACCCCCCAGAATTTGGAGACCCACAGATAATGGCCATCAGTGCTCTCCATTATAAACACTTCCTTTTGTTCCCTTATCATTTTGCCAAAATTGATCTCGTTTACAATTTCTCTTTGCCTCGAGCTAAGTGTTTTTGGAAAGATTAACTGAAATCAGTCGAGCCATTGCTGAGGACAAGGGGGAGGGAATTGGGTCAGTCTATTCACATTAAAAGATTCCAACTGTTCTTTCCCAGGACTTCAGTGCCTCCAGCCGTGAGGTCAGCAGAGGTGCCCTTTGCTGGGGCTACAGAAATCTATGAAGCTTTAGCAAAAGTTAAAATCTTCTTCAAGCAGCCCCCAGAGTTGTTTAGCAATGCTTGCCAGCAGTTCAAGATCTCTGCAGTTTGTTCCCGTGCTGACCATGCCCTGTGGGACACACTGACAGCTGAAAAAGACCTTTAATACCACCAAGTCCAGCCATAGAATTGTGACTTGGACAAGGTGTG
>WEZZ01003690.1:0-10713 GCA_013400585.1 Chloropsis cyanopogon
CTGCATTTTGTCACCTACAGAGGGTGTTAAGAATCTTGTTAAAAATACAGGAAATAGTTAGGAGACATCTCACTATAGCCATTATTATAGTGCAAATTACCAGGTAGAGTAATCCAGAAGCTGTCATGAAAGGTTAGTAAGAAACAGTGTCAGGAAATCAACCATACAGCAATTCATCATGGCCTAACACTTGCTCTAAACTGAAAGCTTTTAAAAGGCATTGTTTTATGATGGGATTTTTTTTTTTTTTTTTTTACAGCATTGAATAAAGATAACTAGGAGAGGGGTTCTCTCGTGAAAGATATAAAGACATAATGATGAAAAATGTCAATTATTTTATTGCACAAATCTGCAGGCAAGGTAAAAACCAGAGAGAGGTTGCTACAATTGAAGGAGGCCATTGCAATATAATACTTCACCTTTATTTTCATTTTAATTTTGAAATATGCTGTCTGATTTTTGAAATCCTTATTCAGACAACAAATGACAGGCTTTCTAGATTACCAGTTCAGTCCTTAGAGGCTCTGTAAGGTGTCATAAAAATACAAAATTTGCCTTTCAGGAAGTTTTTACAAGTGCAGTCTTGGTACTGATTATAACACAGATTGCCATTGTTCTGTTAAGGGATATTAGAACAGTTTGCTGCCATTTGTCTTGTAGGTAAATAAATGCTATCTGCCTCTTCCTTTGACTTTCAGATTTAGCTAGTGAGTGGGTGCCTTCTGATGTTGATTGTCAGTCGTGGTTCTCCACTGCTGCGGTGCCACTGAGGAGGCACAGCTGCTCTCTGCTATCATCTGTGATTTCCACGGGGCATTGTGTGGGGGATGTCATTGCTGCTCTTTGGGAGTTTGTTAGCTTGCCTTCAGAGCTGTATCAGAGCACTGGACACAAAACTTGGTCTTTTATAAAGCACTACAATTGTACTTGGCATTAGGGTGGAACCAAGCACAGAAACTCTCCAAGCAGCCAAAATACTAAACCAGTAAAAACCCAATAGTTTGCATAGACCAGAAGTGCAAGGAAGGCAATAGAGTTTGCTGGAGGTAGCCATGCTCAAAACTTCCCTTCAAAAAGAGAAAAAGTAGACAAACATATGCTGAAAACCTGATGTTCAGAGGCTTGGTTAGTTGCCAGCATCCCCAGGGCTCTAAAATAGCTTTGTAGTACTTAAGAAGCAGAACTCTGTCAGAAAAGATGACCAAAAACCTGTCTTTATATTCCATATGAAAATGTCTCAAGAGGTACCAGTAACCAGGGATTGCATTGGCATTAATAAATACACAAGTGTTAAAAGACAGTTGTCTCAGATTGAAGGCATCCCATAAGTTTAAGTGATAGCTGAAAGTGCTGTGAAGATGATAAATAGAAATAGTAATGAGCAGAAGACTGTATGAGATGGCAAGTTTGATCATACCACCCTTTACTGAAGTCTCTGAAAGCTCTTGGTGTGCCATACGGCCCTATGTAAAACCATGGAGAAGAACAATGCAATTACGAGTTAAGAAATTTTTTAATGGGGCTGACTGATGTCTAGATGGCAGAAAGTTTAATTGCAAGCACAAACTCACATCAAGTTTGCATTGCTGGTAAAAGGCTATATTTATATCCAGCCTCAATGTGCTACCAAGGGCTGGTCTTCATTTGCAATGTTAGTGATATTTTCTGAAGACTTGTCAGAATGGAGCACTCACTTCTCATGGATATAAAAATACCCTTATGAACAGATAATAGCATCAATCACTTTTAGTATTTGAATGTCAGATATGTATGAAAACCCTGCTAACTACCTTCAATAAAGAACTTCAAAAATTGCTCCTCAAAATACATATACATGTATTTTAATTCACAGCAGAACAGATTAAGAGAACTCTCCTTCCATGACACATTGGATGAAAATCTGTCTTGTTGCAATGCAAAAAATTCTCAATCCATCAACTAAATGCAGATTCAGGGCACCATCTCGTATTTCCTTGTCAAATAAATTATGCCTTATATCAAAGACCACACAGATTCCTACTTAACAAAACAGGGGTATGTCTGAACATATCATAAATGTGAAATATGAAAGAAAGCAAAATGAGACAGCCAATAAATGTAAGATTTGTAAGTCAGATAGCATATACCTTAGAAATAATGTTACCAATACTCAGAATCTGTGATTAAAGAAATACTCATAATCTGTCACTAATTTTCCTCAGAGATTGAATTTTTTTATAATGCTAACATGAAAATGTCTGAGAGAAATTAAAAGAAGAAAAGTAACAGATGAAATGGTGTTTTAATGTACATTTTTCTATATTTGCATATATATAAAGATATTTCCCTTTATTTCTGTCTTTTTTTCAATTAACAACTAAGCTGGGAAAAGGATGCGTGTTATCCAAGGACAAAGATATACTATTATTGAGAATATTCAAATGTAAAACCATAAATAGATAAACCATAAATTGCCTGCAGCTGTCATAATAACTGTCTGAGCAATAAAATGGTAGCTAAAATTCAATAAGGGCAAAACAACATGGTAAAGTATATGAAGAAATCAGCTCTAAGCAAACTACTGCCACTCAAGGAAGGCATCTTGGACTGGGCTCCTTCACAGCACCATGATCTTGGTATTCCTTAGTTTTCATAAAGCAAACTCCATCATGAATAATTTGGAAAGGACTTCCAAAGAAAATACTGAACTGATTAGATTTCTGATGTCCTTGTCTTGGACATAGCTTATTGTTCTGGTAAGAGTATAATAAAATGTTACAGCAGAGCTGATCTCTAATCAACATAAAACTACGTTAATAATGTGTGTCTTCCTTCCAGAATGAATGTTCCTCATTTTGTTTCCATTTATTAGGAACTCTGCATACTGAAGCAGCTTTCACAGATGAAAACTCTAAAGAAGTTCTGGCTAAACCAGAAAACCAAAAAAGGTAAGAATTCTAAAGTTTGCATATAATTAGGTAATTATTTTTTTAGTAGTTTAGGTAATATGCTGTACTTGATGGACAATTGTCTCCTGTCAACAGACTTTCACACTGATATTGCAAACAAATTATCATATGCCTTGTTTTCTGATTCAAAGTGAAGTTTTGTGGTATATAACTGAACAACAGCTCATTCAGCTAAACCAATGAACATCTTCAAAATCTCTTATTTCATCTTTCTATGAATAGGCAGACATACTCATTCTCTAGGAGCTCACATTTATCAGCAATGACCACAAGCTCTTGTTAATCCTTCATCAAGGATTGTAGTACCTGGCCTCCTGCATAAGAGAGGCAGTAGAAATTCACCTCACGGTCCATACATCAAGCTTCTGAGTTCTTGGCAAGGTAGCCTGCCTCTTCAGACTGACATTAAACTTGATATAAAATCTTCAGATGAAGATGAATCTGCCATGTGGAAATAGTTCCAGTGTTTAAGTACCCTTTGCACTTTATTCTTGCTTTATGCTTCACTGTCTTTTCTCCAGTCATTAGATCTTGCTATACCTGTGTCTGTTTATAGGTATCAGATGTCTTCATCTGTAAATAATTATGGACCATGATCAAATTATCTCTTCGTTAACTGAACTGAAATTCGCTTAATTATTTAACTGAATTAAATAGACTGAGATTCCAGATTTCTGCTGAAAGGTAGGTTCCCACTTTTCAGGGTTTTTCTTTTCTCAGAGTTTTTCTGATATTTCAACATACTTCCCAAGGGTGGGTACGTGCCAAACACGCTGTCTCAGAAATAGATTTGATGTCACATGTATCGCTATTAATACCAACCTCCACATTTTTCTAGAATCTTGATCTACATCTTGAAGAACCACGTTAGGTCTTTTTTTGTCCTTCTGTGACATCTTTTCCAGCTGCTTTTCAGAAGTTACTTCCAAATCTTCACAGCCCCTACTTTCCAAGCATTGTTTTCTGTCCTTCTAAGAACTGGTGCATCACCTGCAGCTCTTCATTATTTTCTTTGTTTCACTTTTCTATTACTCTTATACCCAGAAAATAATATATGAAAAAACCGACCCCTCCTGAAAATTAAAAAAAAAAAACAATATGTGAATGTATGATATCTGCCCTAAGTTGTTGAAATGCAATCACAATTTCTGTCTCTCTTCACCACTGCAACAATATCTTCCAGTTGAGAAGGAAGTGTGATACAAGGAACATATCATGGGATGGAAAAAATACTTTGTTTCTTGATTACAATGTGAACCTTTTCTGTTTTGACAATTTCCCTCACATTTCATCCTAAGTAGATGAGCAAGCACAGCATACACGTATTTTCAAACACCAAAGAAGCATATGAATTGTTCTAATGATAGAGGTGGTGGGAATAGAAAGGAGATGGCAGTTCTTTACTTAGGTTCATTAATCAAAAGTGTTTGAGCTCCTGTCCATGGGATCTTGCAGGTCTCTTTGGGCAACCTGACCTGGCTTTACTATAAGGTTCTTTTAAGAAATGGGTGATTTTTTTTTTTCCCCTAATTTGAGATTAGATAGCAGTGATAAGGATTTTACCAGCTTTGGATAATATTATTAAATTAATAGCAGTAATGTCATGTCTCATATTCATGAAACTGAATGAATGAAATTGGCTAAATTGTTCAACAGTGTGTTCCACTGGTATTTTTAAGCATATCAAGGTCAAGAATTTTTGCTCTGAGAGGCAGCAATATATGTACACACATGGTGGAGATGAAAGTGTTGGATATATGGGTATGTAACTTCCAATTTAGTTTATGGTATAATGCACATGTACAATTCTGGGAGCTGTCTGTCTGCTGTTCGGTGAGCTGCAGCCGATTACAGGAAGGAGGGTAGCTCCATGCTCCTTCCCAGAGGCTCATTTCTGCTCCTTCACTTTAATCTGGAGTTATGATCCTTCGGCTGACAGCGAGAGGTGGTTTTCCTCTGTGGGGAGAACCATGACTGAGATCTTAAGAACCTTATTGTGACTCAGTGAAAGATCCATCTGATCAGCTGCAAGCTAAGTTAAGCTGCTAAAGGAAAACATAAAAAAGAAACTTTTATCCAGCTATATAAAATATCACTTTAGATAATATCACCTCCTGTATTCAGCAACTGCCAGTAAAGCTCTGAAAGCATTTTCTCTCTCTCCATCTTTGTGACCATTCCTACTAGAGGAAACATGAACGTAAGCTATTTTACATGCTCACAGCTGTTCAGGAAAAATGAGAAGCTGAAGGCCATGGCAAAACCCTCACCATGCAGGTCGCACCATGTTTTACATACCACTCCTGTTCAGAAAAACCTCCCATTCATGAGGCTGTTGGAGGCTTTAGGGATAGTACAGAGGGTCAGACTGGAGACAGTAACACTTGGGAGTAAATCTGTAAAATTTTTTGGTTTTAATACAGAATTGTATCCCCAAGTATCAGTTACCAGTCCTCATTTGTGCAGTAGAACAAAGCCCTTTGGTAATGCCAGGGTGGTTCAGTGGGCACCCAGGCACCCCACCAGTCATGGCTGGAGCCATGGCAGCCTGTCTGGGACATGAGGGCTGGGACACAAGGTGGCCAGGGTGTGGCTCTATGGCTCTTCCATGGCTTTAGCAGGGGGAAGGTACTTAAGGCTTGCATCTGTCTATAAGGGCCAGTTTCACTATGCCATAGCCAGGCACAAAGGGATCTTCTCAGAGGAGAAATCTCAGCTCTTCACGTATAACCTGGAAATGCCACTAAGTTTTTTATAGAAAAAAGGAAAGGGGAGGGGGAAGTTAAAAAAAATTAAGTTGAGTTGTAAACAAGAGAAGCTTTACCATTAATTTACAAAACCTCTCTGTTTCTAAATCCCCATCTAAAAAACTTACATTAGCATCCAAACCAGAGCAGATACTTAAATTGGTTTTGAGCGCTCCCAATATCAAGATGAATACAGGGTTTTGTTCAATCTGTTTTATATCTGGAACCCATCCAGTGGAAAGAAAGGTATGGCTGATGTGCTGCTCCTTTGGTCTTACATCAAAGACAGCAGTCCCCTCTTTCTGCTCATCCTTTCACTGCAAAATACTATATTAATACTGATCATTCCAATGAAGTCTTAACTACAGAAATAACAGAAAATTTAGAAAAGTAGGCTAAACACTTTCTCTTTTATTTAATCCAATTTCTTCCTTCTTACCACATAGGTTTGGTCGTCTTGGTATATGTGTCAAGAAAAATAAATTTTCACAAAAATCTGCTGAAATTCTAACCCAGAACTCTTTCAGTGGAGGACCTGGCTAAGCCACAGACATGACTGTAGTCTTCCATGGCATACTCTCTTCCTCTCAATTATCTAAGTTCTCTGGGAAGCTGAGCATCTGATATGAACATGTGAAGGTGAGAAGGTATACCAAACAAAGCGGGTATATTTATTGCTCAGCAGGCCTGGATAAAAGTATACATTTAGGTTTAGAAATCCTTTTTTATTTGTTTATTTTTCCTACTCTGTGTTTCTTTTCAAAGATTGCAAGTGAAAATATGTAATAGGGGCTTTCCCATATATATTGCTGAATTTTAGAAGCCGGAATGGGAATGGAATATTTGGATCATCCCTGCTGTTACTTCTGAGTCCTGACTACTGCTGTTCACTTCCTTATCATTAATAAAAGATCAAGGAGATGACACAGAGACTGTGGTGAGAAACAGCAAGTCTGTTTTGACATGAATTTTCCAGAATAATTCTCTTTCTGTACTGACGCTAAAGTCTCACACAGGGAGGTTTTCTATTGGTTGAGTATGTGCCAAAGACTGTTAATAAGGGAGATGGTCGAGTTAGTAATTCCCTTTCAGAAATGCTCTGGGAGTGGGCACCATTGGGGTTTTTTGGAGTGGTATATATAGTACAGGCATGATGGACACTGATTATCTGCATTGCTGCGAAGTAACTAACATTATAGGTCTGCCACATCCTTGCACAGTGAAGTATGAGTGCACCCAGTGTGGAAGATATCCACGTACTCCCTTCGTCTCTACCAGCGGGTGGGAAACTTAAAATTGTGAAGAGAATAAGGAGTAAAAACTATAGGACTGAGAATTTCCTGAGTATTAATAAAAGGAATCAGCATTCCATTTTTACCCAGAGATCTTGAAGGGACCTAAATGATCCAGATGCTCTAAAATTTAGATGTGCAAAGAAGCTGAATGCCTAACTCTTTGTGGCTTTTTTGAAAATTCCAGGAAAAGGTGCAGTGTCCCTTTCTTAGTGTCTGTGTGAAGAACACATGCATAGTTCCTAACCTGATTTGATGATCTCTGAAATGTGGACATACACACAGTCCAGCACAGTGGAATATTCATCAATAAAATAGGTAAGTGTTATTCAAATTTTAAGCAGCCGTGAATAAAAGTACAGCAGAAGGCTCTCATAGGCAAGTACAATCTACTGAACTAATTACATCCTAATTAAATTTTCCGTAGCTTGTCTTTGGAAAACTACCCAGAAGCACCCTTCAGTATTTGTTCAAGGCACATTTTTCTGATAAGGAGATTATGTGGGATTTTAAGAAATTTAATATCAAGTAAATAATAAAATAATAAATTTAATATCAAGTGGAGATTGCCAAGAATAGAAATTGCAAAGGAGCTTTCTCATATTACTCAACCTTGTTGTCACAGAGCTGTTTTCACAACATTTTGTGTTCTCTTGGATTTTTCTGCATATTGAGAATTGATGACAATATGTTTGTTACCCAAGTTAAACATTGTAAGTAGTTTAGAATCTCTGATATTTTAGCCATGTTAACCAGAAATGGTGATACATTAGAGAAACTCCATCATCTGTGGACTCACTGTAGATCACTGTCCCTGCAGTCTTAGAGGACAGTGAGCCACAAAACCAATAATAATTAGGACTCCTAGCCGAGGTGAAAAGCTATTGCCTCATGGAACTATTTTCCAATCCTCCTCCTTCCAGCTGAGCTGGACTAGTGACACTATAAAATGGCAATTAAAAGACTCAAGTTTAAAAATACCTTCAGCTTCCCAGGTCCCACAATGGCAAAGGTTAAGTGGATTATGTGGAGATAATTCACTCAGCTCCAGGGGGAGGGTGCTGATTGCCAGGGCTGTTGGTTACCTCTCTCTCCCCTCCTCACTTGCTGAAGCAGTGATTGTTACGGTAGTGTCAGTTTTGCCAACCTTTTTCTTCCAAGAATAAGCCTGGAAAACTTTCCCAATGGACTCTGCAATTACTAATGGGCACTGACTGGTACTTGCAAATTTCACTTCAATACAGCCTTGGAAACTGAGCATGGAAGTGGTTCCTAGTCCTCAGCTGACATCTTAATGCTATTGACCATTCATGCAAGTCTTCCAGTAAAAACACCCTGTTCCTTCAAGAGAAGAGGAATATGAAAAAGATTGCTGGCCTTACATGCACAGCTACTCTCCCCCATGCTCCAGCTGAATTAAAACCACCAATTACACCTCTAGTTGTGTGGCAACACCTACGCTGTGTTTCCAATTAACTTTGTAAGTTTTTAATCAGTGACAAATGCATTTTTGTAAATTCAATTTGCCTTTTATTGCAGCACCTATAAAATGTCTTGCAGCATTCCGGAACTTTGTGAAGGTTTTACTTGCTACTGACATAACGCAGCTGTCGGACCTACAACAAAGGCTAAGGTTTATGAGCAACTTGAATTAGGATGTAGGTTAAGCAATTAAAGTTCAAGGAGGGGGAGGGGGAAATGGTTTCCCAAAATTTGCACTTGCCAATTTAAAAAAGCACACCAAAATCATGCTGGACACTAGGATGAGAGAAGCTAAAGCAGCTAAGGAGACAATACTAAGCTTTAAAGCTGTTATTTTGAGAGCGTTCCATATGTGAAAAGGTCACCCAGATTTCATTAATAAATTCTCTCTGCTGTTTGTTTTCTTTTTTAATCAAACTCAAATGCATCCTGTTAAAGGGCTGAGTGATTAGATCATAAATCTGGATGTCCTTGAAATTGATGAAGAAAATGCTTATCTGTAAAACAATCATCATACTGCCAGTTCTATCATTTACACATTTTTACACGTGCTGGAAAAATGGTTTAATTTTAAATAATTTGCTTGTATTTTTAGGTAAGAAAAATTCTTGCAGAATTTAAAGTTAAAAGAGCAACTGGATTACTTGTGACATATGGAAAGAACCCATTACATCTAATCTTCTATGTCTAAATTCAGGGTATNATGTGGCTCTGTGGAATTTAGCACAGCGCACGTTATCTGATGACAGTGGACGTGTTGCATTATTTAGTGCATAGAATGTCCACCCTGCAAAGATTTATATGTTTATTTAACTTTGTTTGGTCTGGTTAATTACTCACAGTCNTAAAACAATCAACATTCATAGTAAACATGAATTAATACTTCATCTTAGTAAAACTCAACTCTCAGTACATTAAGTTCTGGTTCCAGTTATACAATACAATTCTCCTATATTCAATGACCCCTAAATTAGTCAGTTATAATGGGGCCCAAGTGTAAATTTGCTTTGCTGGGTTTTATTTGGACTGGTAGAGGCAATCCAAATGAAGTTACCAACTGTATTTTTGTTATACTAATGCATGGAAATCCTTGTTCTCTGGGGTCCAGACAGTACATATTGTGCTAGATTTCTCATTTCCTCTTTTTTTTCTATTTTTTATTTTCCTTGTATCTTGATTTTTCCTTTGTTTGCAAACTATTTATTCAGTACTTCTGGCAGTATATTTTTTTTGTTGTAAGCATAATTAGGATATTGCTGTAACTTCTCCTGTGCGCATTTGGATCTTACAGCTGATTTGTCACTTTGCCTGAACCCAGCTGAGGACATGACTATGGCTAGCACCAGCAGCATATTTAGCTATTGCAGTGCTAGCAGGAAGTTGGGAAACGAATGTCTCTTTGGAACTTTATCTAAACAATGGATGTGGATAATAATTCTTGTGGATTTATAAACATTCTTACAAAAGGAATGAGATATGGAGCAATATTTTGAGGTGGGTAAACACATGTTGCAAATTTTTAGCTGACTGCATGACCTGCTTTTACTTTAACGTAGACCCCATCTAGTTTGATTCAATGGAGCCATTTTGATTTCTGGAGACTTGATCCATAGAGGTAAAAGTGACAAGGTAAGTCTGTTTGGCACTGATATCAGTGCCAAAATGTGGCTCTGTGGAATTTAGCACAGCGCACGTTATCTGATGACAGTGGACGTGTTGCATTATTTAGTGCATAGAATGTCCACCCTGCAAAGATTTATATGTTTATTTAACTTTGTTCGGTCTGGTTAATTACTCACAGTCACAGAAGTTCCTTACGTGTATGGAGTTAAACATCAATGTGTTTTATTTTCAAAATATTTTTTGAAGTACTTGCTTAATTGTTTACTAGTTGAAAGGCACTGTAGTAAAAGCTTACCAAAGGTCTAAGGTTCCTAAATCATATTTTCCCTGCAGATCATAGTGAGCAGAGGGAGCAACAGGATCATTCTAAAATTTGTATGGATGCACTCATATGCACCTAACTTTACTTCACGCAATTTTCTTTAAGTGACATTTATAAACATTATTTTTATTTGGTTTGTTGTAGACCCTGTGATCCTTTCCTCATAAACGCAAATGCTAACTTAAATTGAGTTCAGCAAGCCAGTTTTGAGCTGCATGCAGAGAAGATTAAAAGAAATGGTACAAAATCCTCTCCTGGGAAAGATCAAATGGTTACTGAAATGAAAGCAGCCTAAAACT
>WEZZ01003690.1:17509-27774 GCA_013400585.1 Chloropsis cyanopogon
CCGACAATTTTGAAATGTATTCCAACATCTTTCAAAATCTTAGGTTTTGAGTAACTTTAGTTTTCATATTTGAAATGTGTCTTCCCACGGAACTGAGGTTTCAGTTGCAAAATCAGAAACAGAGTTTGCTAAACATTTTGGAAGCATGATTTTAGCTTATGAGATGTGACAGCCATGGTCTGTGTAGTCAGGTCTCTGATCTTATTCCAAATACCACTCGTATGCCATGTATTTTTCTCAAAGCTGCAAATGTGATGCTACTGTTTTAATTGGGGGATAGGCAAGAGTTTATTTTGAAGAAAATAGGAATATTTAAACGTATTCGAGGATCACTCCTATCCTCAGATATTTTTCTTTGGTTCCTGCCGATAGCACTATTTTCAGGGTGTTTGCAGACGGAATTTGGTTGACGGGGTGGATTAAATCCCCACGGTTTGCAGAGCTCAGTCACTGCTGCTCCCTCTGCTGGTGGTGAAGGACGAAATTACAATCAACATCATGGAGCTATAACTGCTCCAGAATATAAAAAATATTCACAGTTTATATGTGTAAATTAGGTAATATCCACAATCTTTGTGTCAAAATGAGCTCTTTTTTTATCTGACATGTTCCGTGCAGCATACCTACTGCAATTTAATGTATTTTCAACCACGATTCTATTTATAGAGTGCTGAACTATCTCATGTCAAAAACCTCATTTCGAAGCAGTTATTAGATAAAAATCAGGATGCAAGCCAGCATCCAGAATGGATTCTGCCCAAAACTCTGTGAATGTACAGCCAATACGCTGTTGCCAACAGAAATTCTTCAGACGTACAATAACCGAAACATTAAATAGCTTACTCAAGAGATGTATGTGCATAATATTCATATGATTTCCCAGCCAGGCCACCCCACACCTCCTACTAAACCTTTGTTTAACGCTGTGTCTATGAAAGGTATTCTTATTTTCATAATATGAGCATGGTAAAGGGCTAAAGGATTGAATTACAGTAAATTGATAATACTTTAAAATTCTCATCCAAGGCAAATGGATGCAATGTCATATTATTTTAGAATTTAATCTGTGTAACCAACTTTCACTCACTGCTACAGAAGTTGCACATGTGCATCTGTAAGAAGAATCTTAGCCTGACATTAGTGTTTAGCACACGGCTTGTACCTTCACACAAGCAGGAAAGCACGTGGCAATGCAAGTGTTGACCATTTAGGCACAAGGCATGTAGATTTCCCACTCATTATTCCCTAAACTGAAGGACATAAATACCAACATCCAAATGCCTTTAAGTCACAAGAAAATGTGTCTCCCCTCTCACTTTTTTTATTTTTATGATAAGGGAGCTTTCAAGGAAATGTAATAGCACAGCTAAAACTAAAGATCCACCCACATCTACTTAAGGCACCTTAGCGAAATAGGTTTGCTGGTCTCACATCAGTGCATATTGCAAAAACATTTCAGCTCAGCTGATAGTCTCTATTTAAGCTGAGCTTTTTGGACTGAAATACTGGGGAGATCTACATAATTAAATTACTTTTACCTCAAGAGATCTTTTTGTCTTTGAGGGTACATTTGGAAGCAGTGACATGATAATAGGAATGCTGACTACACATTTGCATGCAGGTATAAGGAGCCAGGCTTAGATTAGTGACCTGAGCTACTAACATTAAAATACTGTTTTATGGTAAATACAGAAAAGCTTTCCAATTACTGATAATTCTTACATTGGCTGTCCAGCAGAAAAAACCACCACCAGTGGCAGCAACAGCATCTTTGAGAGGAATGCAATGAAAACTATAGATAGTTCCAGTTCCAGTCTTTTATAGGAGTGAGTTACTTTAACCAGTGCATGTTTCCATGTGGGCATCCAAGGGATTACCAAGGAAGCACCACATTTTCACAATCATAGAAGAATGACAGATATTCATTCAAGGAAAAAAACTAAGTTTAAATGAGGTTAAAAATTTCGTATGATGAACATTACTCAACATGTTTTTCCAGATGAAAATGTTTGTTCAAGACCACCACCCCCGTATCAGTTTTAAAGAAAAATAAAAGCTTAAGAACTGTCAGTTTTCTACACAGTATTTATGAGTGGAATAAAGGACACTCTTGCTCATGTTTGATTTCTTGTGGAATAGAAAGAAAGGATACTATGAACATGATGTTTTTTTCTAGTGCACTCTGGACTAAGACACTCCTTTACTGCAATTCCTTCCAGGTAGAGTTTGTATTTTTGCCAATCCATTATTTTACCTCACCAGGCAAGAAATTTCCATAGCATATTTAAAACACCAATAGGAAAAGCTCATGTCATGCATGTTCCAATCAGTGCCAATTTTCTGGGTACTTTTATTTTTTGTAAAGAAGTAAATAAAACCAACTTCTTTTTCTCACCACACTGAACAGTCCACTTCATAGCAGGAGACAACCTAATCTTGTATCTCTGGATGTAGGTTATCACATCTTACAGGAAGGCCATAAATAACTGCATGGAATTTTCTTTTGTAAAGAAAGAAAGTGAAATATTTTGATATTGGAGATAGGATTTTCAAGTGTGTATAGGGAAATTCTGTATTTCAATGAAAGTTTAATTCCTTGGACTCTTAACCCCTACTGACATAGGATTAGTATTTTACATAATTCTTGAACAGCAAAATGACTCACAAGTAAATTGAAGTTTATGATATGCAGAAATGTGAGTTATGAACAGAGAACCTATTCTTGGACTGGGAGGTACAGGATATTTTGCACTCCAAGAATGATGTTTCTGAAGATGAATCCTTAAGGTTGAAAATGTTCCAGCTGTAATCCTACTGAGTAATGTTTCCTGAGTGAAGTCATGGTATTACATCTGGGAATAATTCAGCCCTGGAACTTGGTCATTTTAGCTATCTTAGATTAGATGAGCCAATTTCTTTAACACAATTCTATGTGTTTAACACAATTCTAAGCTACGACTGCTGTTTACTTTTTTCCAAACTTTAGGTGTCTCATTATCTCTGGCATTTACTAAATGCCTGTCTGGAGTCAAAAACAAATTTCATGTTTACTCTGTGTCAAGTTATCATGGGAACACAAGGGAAAAATGAGAGAAAAACTCAAGGATGTGGACTCTGTGAAAAAAAAATAGTTGCATTCAATTGAAAGGGGAAGGCTGGCTCTTTCTACCCCTTGCAGAAAGGTTAGCTTGGCAGTGCTTCCCTCATGCTGCTGGGCAGGGGAAGGCAGCACTTGTACCTGCTGCATCGTGGCAGGTCTGCCTGCACCACCGTGCCTGGCCGTGCTCTCACATCCTGCGTGGCATCCTGCGGGCTGGGGGCTGCCGCTGTCAACAGCAGCACACTTACTGCACTCCGTGGAGACTAATCTCTCAAAATGAAGAAAAACTTGGCTTCCCCTAGGCCAGCACTTGGTCCAAATTTTGTAATTGCTTTAGAAATCTAGTCATTAAATGCAAGATGATTCTGTTGTATGATACGCAGTTTAATGACTTCAGCTTTTTCCATGCTGCATGGATACATTTGGTGAAGATTTTTAAACACCAACAGCTTCTGCTAAGCATTAAAAATGCAAAGCGTAATATAACAGGTGCAAAAGCAGTTCTTTAATGTTCTTGTGCTTTCCTCATGAGTTAGGTGGTTACAGTATATTCCAAGAGGATAAGCTGCCAGTTTAATATACCAGTCTAACTTCCACTTAGGAACTCTGAAGCAATGATACATTATACAGCTACTAATTTTTATTTATGTTGTTTCTTCTGAGAAAGATGAATTTTCTTTGCCAAAGTTCTCTCAGCTATAATTTGGGTTTCTGTTTCCCAAAAATAGTCTTCTGCATTAAATCAGACGTAAATGTCCAGTTAAACTATCTCTTACTGTAACCAAAAGATAAAAAGATAGTAGGTATTCTTTTATATTAGACTTGTCAGTCTAATTCCACTAGTAGCTAAAGTATAATTTAGTATTATCTCCTTTTTCTTGTTTGTTTGTGGTGTTTTGGTTTTTTATTCTACCAGTCTTCGTGTGATTCAAAGGATGCCTTACTGATAAACAGAGAAATGAACTACATGATGTTCTTGAGCAGTTACAGGCAGCCAAAGGGAGGTATTTTCCATTATTTGAAATTAATTAAAGTGTAATAGAAATAGTATATTTAATTTAGTATATTTAGTAATTAAGTATGGGTCTTCCCAGAACAAAATCAGTAGTAACAAACAGAGAGGCCAGTTTCCTTCATCCTTGCAGTGTAGTGCTTTTCCCAGTCTGGTTTTCGGTGGCTGAATCACAGGGGGTTTCCACTGTTTCTTATTTGCAGAAAAGTCTATTGTTTTTTAATTTTCAGTTTCAAACTAATTTAACAGTTCCTCCCTTTCATTACAGTCCATCACAGAACTTCAGCAAAGAGATTTGGCATTATAGTTTTCTGTAAACCTGCAGATTCTCTGCAGCTCCAATAATTATTTTGCTTATATTTCTGATTTTTCGGTTAAAAATTCAGTGCTTCCCGGGTTTACTACTCTATCTTTAAAAGTCTCTGAATGTTTTTCCCAAATGGATATTTCTGAAGGATGCATCTGAACTCACATGTCCCATACCCAGAATATGAATAGAATAAAAAATAAATTTGATTATGTAGAAATCACACAATGGTCCCAGATCTCCTTGCAAAAGCAAGTGTGGGTCCTAAACAGATTGTAACTGAAGTAAAAACATATGAAGAGTGTGGAAAGCAAGGAAAACCAAGTGACCCCTACATGTACTTCAATGAGATTGCCAAGTCAGTCTTTGATTTTTTAGTCTATTTTCTCAAGTATTTCTCAAGTATATAAAAAATATTTCAAGACTGACAAGTGAAGACATAGAAGGAAATTTTCAACATCACAGAGTAGCCACCAATTCCTTAAAATTCAATATTTTACAGAAGGAACTCATTAGGATATATAAAAGCTAAAATCTGTTATCCAGGAATAAGATTACAGTGTCTTATAACCACTCATTGTCTGTGAATACATTAGAATCTGGTTAAAGAAACATAAATAGCCTATTTTTTAAATTGATGGAGAGTACAGACTAAGGAAGAATACTCCTGGATGGCTATTATTTAATTTATTTTTTCCTAATACTATACAGAAATATTTTAAAATATCTATTCTAATAAATGCAACAAAGACTCTTTAATGTACATTTCATTAGATGTTCTAATAACATAAATATGTAAACATAGATACAGTTTTCTAGTCATCTTGAAGCACACGTAAAAATAATTTTCAAAATCTCACTTAGGAATTTCACTTTAAAAACTATTAAGAATACTCATGAGTCACATCCACAGCTTGCTTCTAGCACAGAGCTATAATGTAAAGGAAGTTTCTTTTACGCTGTAGGGATTGGTTCTCCCTTGAAGCCTGGATAAAATCATTCCAATGCTACCTGAAGGATCAGTAGAGGATAGCACTTCAATTACAAGCAAGAACCTGGGCCAAAAAGGAGCTCTTGGTAATTCTCACAGTGCTCATTATCTTTGGCTTTCTGCCTCAACAACTGGCATGTACCATACCAGGTGTATAAATGCTCTGCGTGGTCGTTGTGTATTCTCCACACTTGACCTCACTTGGCAGAGCTCTGTCTCCTCCTCTGCTGCCTCTCACCTTGGGAAACCATTATATCATTTATGTTAAGTAAGGCTGATCCAAACCCCTTCTGAATTACAAGCCTTTAAATGGCACCCTCTTTGCAAAGGTGTGAGTGGCCCCACAAGGGACAAGGAAACAAAATTCCTTGCCCAGAATTCAGATTTCTGAGCTGTACTTGCCTTGATTTTTATAGTAAGAATTCTTTAACAGAAGTGGTGCAGATGAAACAAACACCAATGAGTGCTTTCCAATTCACTCTTTATAAGAGCTCATAAAAATGACCTTTGTGTGAATTTTCCAGGGAAAAATGTTTCTATCTATAAGATGTACAGATCTGGAGATGCCGAGAATATAAACTCGAACAATGTTCTGGGTGTGCATCTGGCTTATATTAGTCAGTAGGACATGATGTGATGGTGTAACAGAAGTAAAGAGCGCATGGAGGGATTTGAACGCTCAGTTACCACATCTGTCTCTCTGCATTATCATCATTAGAGTGTTTAGTGCAATTTATCTCCCTTTCCATTTGGAAGATTCATGTTCCCTCCTATGAACCGGGCATCAGCCCAACCATGATGGGTTGGGTGTCCACAGGGGAATGCCTTCGCTTTGACACCTGCTAGTAGCCATCATCTGCCCAGCAAGCTCTGCTTGGCTTGTTTATGTTTGCAATATTTAGCCAACCAAGGAAGGAAATAGAGTGTTTGTCTGATATGGAAACAGGAGAGGAAACTAGGGGAAAGAAATAAAAAGGTATGTCCACTCTTCCACAGCTGACAGATTTTACAACTCTGACATACCAAAATTAACAAAGCTGGGCTCTGTTTTTAATTAATTTTAAGTAGAGAAGAAGGATGCTGCTGAGTTTAAGGCTATTGACTGAGGCACAAGAGATGAAGAGTGAGTCATTTGCAATGGCCACAGTCTGACAGTAGACAAATAATCTCTCCATCCCAAAGTTACTGAAGAACTTGAATATTTAGACTTCATGTTCTTACGTGCAGAGATCAACTTTTACTATGTTTTTGCCAGAATCAGTACCCTGAGGCTCTGATCTCAACGAGGTCATCTGGTTATTATCATAATGCAAACTGTCCCATTGATGTCTCTGCCCTCAGGCCTAGACCTTACTAAAAAACCCCACATGTAGAAAGGAACTGAGGAAAAATAACTAGATGGAGGACACAGAATTTTTCCTTTAGGTCAAAATTTCTATTGTGTTAGAACCAAATTGCTTATTGCTAATTAAGGCATAATGCAGAAAATTGGAGATGGAGCAATTCCCTTTGTCCAGCTTCCTGGCATTGATGGCAAAATCAAAAAGTTCTAAGTGATCAGAAAGTTTAGAGTACTGTTGTAGTGCATGTTGTCATATCAGGAAATTTCTTCTGGAGATGGTTGTTAAAATATGCTTTCAAGGAATGTACAAGGATCCCCATTTTCTCAGGCTTCTGCTAGGGAGGAGAATGTAGGAGGGTCTGCACTTCTGCTAAGTCTCATCTTCCTGGGATGTGTAAGTGGGTGTGATTCCTGCAGTGTGCGTGGGAGTTATCATGCAAGCTTTAATCTAGAAGCTGGCCTGTGCAGGCTGTGATGACACATCCAGTTGCAGCTACACAGATGTTAGATACAAAAGAAGTCTAATTTGAATCAGGAGATCTGGATTTTGTCAGTGACTCTGCCATATATTTCCTGTATTGCTCTAGGCAAGGCATTCAGGGCCTGATCTAGTCTCCATTTAATTCCATAGCATCCCTTTCTCTGGCAGTACTCTGAGCTGGATTAGACTCCTAGTTTATCACTTTCCCAGGCTGTCCATATTCCTCAGGGGTATAATCTTACCTGCTCACTCCATAGGTGTCTGATATAGCTTAAACTATTTGCCTCTGAAGTGATTTGCTGCTTAGGCATAGCATGAATAAGCAATTGAATTAAATTCTCAATTCAGCAAAAGCCTAAACCTCTAATAAGCTTCAATCAGTAAACACATACTGGAGAATTTCCAGTTCTGTGTCATTAGGTGTCTATACATACTCGTTAAAATTCAAAAAGGTAAATTATTTCATTGGAGCTGCTTAGGGGCCTAAGATGAAGCATACGTCAAGTACCTTGCTCAAGGCTCTATTATCTATCATTAGCCACAGACATGTACTTAAAGTTAAGCATCCCCGTAAGTGTATTGCTCAATTCATCCCTAAAAGCCTAATAATACTGATATGCTTTCTAGCACAGAAAACACATTTGAGCCTAGAAAATGCTAAAAGTAATCTACCTTTGATTATATGAAATGTCACAAATTAGTAGTTTAATCTTTTTAATAAATCTAAAGAAACAAGGAAAATTTAAGGTCATGTAGCCCATACTAATTTCCAGGAACCTTGGTTACACTATAACCATTCACTTTTACGTAACTCTGAAATCACAATACGGATGTGTAGTTTGAAATAATTGTGTTGGTGGTCCCTTCGTGCTTTCTGAACATCTAACATTTAGCTAAGCAAACACACATGACTGATTAAAAGAAGAAAGGGAACTATTTTTACAGGGACCATTAAACTTTAACTGCCATCTGGCAGGGAATGATTAGAGAAGATCAAAATTAAGGCAGTCAACACAAATGCTGTGTGGATACCCCAGGGAATTAACGTGGATAGAAGACGGTGGACTTGTGGCTCTGTTAAGAGACAGACAGAGAAGGAAGTGGTGAACACATCCTTTATGACTGCTGCCCTAATGGCCACATTCACAGCAACAGAAGCAGAGAAAGAAGAAATCAAAACCACCTGGGAATAATCAGACGCTTGTTGTCATAAAGAAAGAAAGTTAAAGGATTATACAAGAGCCACACCATTCTTGATCCCCAACAAGCCAGGAAGGAAATTTTTATTGTGGAGGTGTGTTGCAGTTGGCAGGTTATCTACTATCTTTACATAGGCATTTTAAATAGGGTCTGTAATAAATCTTTTAATTGAAAGGCTTTACGGAGCACAGACCTGTGGTTGATCTAACTGAACACTGGATGTCACTATACACACTATTAGTCATTTTAGAGGCATTAAATACACAGTCCAGCCATGAACTGGAGCAATCCAGACATGGGGTTTTTTTAAAATCAGCTATCTTTAATTAACATTGTTCTAGAGATAGCAGTTTCCATGAGCCAAAGCTTCCAAGCTGCCTAGACATGCACCAGTCATTTTTTTACAACTACTCAGCTGTGTGCCCCAGCAATGCTGCTGGTAGGTATTCCCTAACAAGTGTACCACATCTGACTTCATATTTTGTTTGTATAGAGATATACAAAAACCTATATATTAGGTTTGTATAGAGAGATAATGGGCTGGCTGTTCACTGCAACATCCCAGAGCTGAGACTCTGACCAGGCAGCCTTATAACGTTGCTGTTATGGCTGGGAAGGAACAATCAAAATACAACTCACCCAAAAGTGCAACAGCCCTCCCATGAGGCAGCTCCTGGTCTGACTGTGCTGGAGTAGAACCTTCTTTTCACCCCTCATGACCTATTGGATTGGAAAACCTCTGTTCTCTCAAGCACATGCCGCGAAGTTTTTCGTTCCATGGCACAAATAACATACCCCTGCCACTCTGCTGCGCTTACCTGAGGGTGTTTTCTCATGTATACAATTATCATGAGGGAGCACTTTCAGGAGACTTATCTTTCCTTATCTTTAGAGAAGATAAGAAAAAGAAAAACAAAGTATCTCTGAGTCCAAGTGGTATAGAAAACAAATCAGCATTGACAGCCCACAAGGTCAGCTTAGCTGCTAAAAAGGCTAAGGACAGAAGACAGGTGAGAGGACATAAAGTTTAGTTACAATTGATGAGTAATATAGTGTGAAATTAGGCTTATTTTTTGTTTCTTGAGCTCACTACAATGTTTTGAAGTTATCAATAGCATAGAAAAAGCACATTAAGTATGTTTCAAAGCCTATGAAATCTTGTCAACTGTACCCAAGTTCATAAACATGGTAAACAACAAAATGATCAGAAATATACACATTACTACTCTAAAAAGTACAGCAAATAAAAATTTTTGGTTATTTTAGACCGTGATTCCTAACAGAATTTTTCAATATACTCATGTGTCTACTTGTCACTCTGCATCCTTGAAATGCTAGGACTCTAGAAAATGTTTGACTCTTCTGCATGTTCTTGGATTCAACATTTTTTAGGAAGAGGTAAAATACAACTAAAAACAGCCATACGTGGTTTTTGGTAATAAAGACAACAAAAATATCTGCCCAACTAAAAATACCTTTCCTGATTTGCAAAAATATATTTCTATGCACAACACGTGAACCAAGGTCTTCCTAGTGCTATTCAGCCAAAACGCTATGGGTGTCGAGGGGGTTGCAATTTTTGGTTTATTTTCCACAGATCCTGGCTGCACAATAGAATATCTGAGAGTCAGAAATTATGACTGGAAACGCATAGCTGGAAATTATGTACCCTGAATCTTATTTTATTCCAAATAGTATTTTCTGAGATATATACTGGGCAAAATATTCTTTTGCTTAACTGCAAAGTTGTATTTTAAAATTTGAGCATAGTGGGCTGTTTAGTTGAGGCTTACAAAGAGGTTTTGCTCTTTCCTAAGCTATTTCTAGCCTTT
>WEZZ01003690.1:54519-81297 GCA_013400585.1 Chloropsis cyanopogon
ATGTGAAATCTGGCAGGTATGTGTATTAGTATGTGGGGTGAGTATGCAAAATAGCACCAAATATCATTAAAATCTTACTTCTTTAAGTATTTTCTTCCTGTCAGTAAATAAGTAGCTGAAACATTACTAAAGTATATGTTTTTGTAATTAAATTCATAAGAGTTTACACAAAGGGCTATGTGCCAACTTATGTGTAATGATGAGCTTTAAATAAGGATTGTAAAAAGGCTAAGGAATGAACACTTCTTCATCTGTTGGCACCAGAACCTTGACTGCATGGTGTTGTCTGCTGCTTTGATCTCTTTTTAGCTGTGAGAATTGCATCATTATTACAATGTATTTGATTTCAGTGACAAGTTGCTCTTACTGTGTTTGCAGATAGTTTTTGTAATTAGTCATGTTACATGTGAACATATGGACTTCTGATTGAGGTCTGCGTTCAGAAACTGCTGCGGTGGATTTTGTGTACCTTCCTGACAGAGCTTGAAATCCATACTCTGAGTCATGGGTATTTAGACTATTACTATAGTCAGAAGGCAGAAATTCTTGCCCAGAGAATATTAAAATAGCCTGTTCAGGTATTGATAATTTGTTGCATTATTTGTAAAATTTTTTTCCATTCTAATTTTAATGCAGGTAGCACAACGACCTGTGGAATATGAGTGATGACAAACCCTTTTTATGTACTGCCCCTGGATGTGGCCAGGTAATGGTCTGAACTGAAGTTATTAGCATTGTTCAAATAAAAGTAAAACAGTGAAATATATTTTTAGAGGTTGAAGAAAAGGGGCTTATGATAATTGCTACAAAGTATTTATGTTTTGCTGAAAAGTAAGAATTTGTAGCATGTTATATGTTTATCCAAAATGGTGTCCATAGAAGAAAAAACAAATTATCCTTTCTGTGCCAAAAATAATTTCATTTGTTAGCCTTGCTTTACTTGCTTTCATTAGAAAAATAATCCAGAAACAACCTTATTTGTGTCAGGTGACCTGCATTTTTTAGAATATTTCAGTGTTGGTGGGGTGCTCAATGTGAAGGTTGCTTGTCACTAATCTTGATAGCTGTGGTGATTGCAGATATGTAATGGCATAAGTTTGTTTTATGTATGTTGCTGTGTATAGGAAGACTATAACAATATGCATGCCACAAAATAGGTTTCAATTCCTATAGTAGTTTTAATATACTCCAGTAAATAGCATTAGTGTCTATATATATATAGGTGAATGTGAGCAGAAAGGTAAAAATATTATGGAGTATTTTGGGAAATGGTTGCTTAAAAGGAAGCATCTTAACACTTTTATTCAGTAACCTGAAAGTAAGTGCATTTGCATTATCTGCTGCATGACGTGGACATCCCTGCATCCTTTGTATAAAATTAATTTCATAAGCTGATTTTTTTCATAATATAATGGCTGCTGCCTTTTTATAGAATTGATTTCTTAAACAAGATGTTTTTCATTATATTTGTGTACTTTGTTTTATTTGGATTTTGAATTCAAAATACTCTTTTTTTATGAAAACTTAGCTTTTATGATGAATGTCAGCATTAATGTTATATTAATGTAGTCTTCTGTATTTCAAGCAGAAGAGGACTAAGATTTCTTGTTCCTAAGATGTCTAGTATGTTCAAAGATATCAAAAGTAACAGAAGAGGACTGCTTTCTCCTTAGCAGGTTGTCCCTATCCTCTTTGAATCTCATTGCAGTGTAGACTGTCAGATGTTCTGGTAACTGAATCTCACAGAAGACACATCGTGGGTCTACACCAGCCCATGATTCCAGGGAAGGTGGAGAGAGTTCATGTCCCAGCAAATGGGCAAGGCTTCTCCAGATGCCAGCTTCGTACTGTAGAACAGAGAGAGGGAGTCTGGCTCTGAGCATCCTCTTCCCTCTGGAAGAGCTGCCCCACCACTTAGTGAGGACAGAAAGATACAATTAAATCTCTTAGCATGATGGAATGCAGAAATTTCTGGCTTATGCTATATGCAGAGATAGGGTACAGGAGTTATGGAGAGCTGGGCATTTGGAACTCTGGGCAGTAGAGTTCTAAGAAAAAAAAAAAGTCCCTTGCTTGTTTCACCCTGTCTTACAGTGATCCTGCATTTTTAATTTCCCTCACAGTTCCACATACACATGTTCTTTCTCATGGAAACATTCTGAATTACTGTACTCTGAGGTGAATTCAGTTTATGTATTAATTCCTGAGAGGTGATTGTTGGATCTGTTATATGTGGAGTGACTTAAATTAGTGAGGCATAACCAGAAAAATAATTTGGGGCTCTAATGTTCACAAAGAAAATTAAGAATTTCAATGTTTTGTGTAAAATGCGTTCTTTTTAGGAAAGCTGCATCTTGGGAAACATTTTCTTAGATTATGTCAATTGAAACACTTACTTCACCCACAATTACAGATGCATAGCAAATTAGTGAAATTAAACAAATAGTGAAAGTAAGAATATATCTTTTACAGCACTTAGTTTGTCTGCTTACTGCTTCTTTATAGCATATACTCCAAATTTTGGGGAAAATATGCATGAAATGAGCCAACCTAAGAGGTTTTTAGAATGCTGGTAAGGTTTAGTTCATTCACAGCATTTCAGTTGTCTGGCATTGTTCTAGTGTTGCCCATTCTATCTGCCTCTTGTTTTATACAGTAAATCATCAGGGGCAGGAGCCACAGTGTTTTATTTTATCTTTATGCTGTTAAATGCAGTGAAGTTTGGGACTACAGATAAATTCTCATTAATGTGGTAATACACACAATGCAGTAATCAAGTAGTGGTGATCAATTACTAGACATTGTCAAGATCCATTAATAAATAAAAGGCTGTTTGCTGATGGTTGATGGAGGCTGCAGCACTCTGAAATGTTATCCTGGACTTATGATGAATGCAGGTATTTATACAGCAATTTCCCTGGTATATTTAGGTACTATGAACATTATTTGAGTTTTATAATATTTCTGCTTGGTACTGTTGACCAAAGAACTAGATATATATGCCTTAGAGGGTTGTATTTTAACATTGTAGTTTTACATGTTGTAAAAATTGCTTTCTGTGGGATGGCATTTGTTCAAACTCCCAATTACAACTGTTTCTTAAAACTTCCTGCTGCAGCGTTTTACCAATGAGGATCATTTGGCTGTGCACAAACACAAACATGAGATGACACTGAAATTTGGTCCAGCTCGTAATGATAGTGTCATTGTGGCTGGTGAGTATATACTTGTATTAAGTTTGTTCACTTTTCTGCTGGAATGGGCATGTGCTTTTTGCATTTTCTGTACATAATGCGTAGATTTACATTAAGAGAATGTGATAAATCTTCTTCACTATACTTGTCTGCAGTGTGTGCTCAGGCAGTGTTTTCTTACATAATTCGTGTCAGAATTTGAAGCCAGTATTATTCTCCATAAGTTACTTTTATTCGTATCTGATACATAATCCAAATATTTAAGTTATCAATACTTATATAATTAATTTAATTATATAAGCATTCAATAAAAACATGCTGATAAAGACTATTCCTAAGAGGATCTGTAACTAAATTAAACTGTATTTCAGTTACTCATTCATATTACTTGTCTCTTGAATTTTAAAATATGTAGCATCTTTTACATATCATGGTGATATTAGAAGAATGAATCAGTGATTATTCTTCCAATGAGATAGTAGAAGAAAGATCAAATCTTTTGTTTTCATTTTGGCTTGAAGTCAAAATACTTTGTTCCCACCTCTGAACTCATGTTATACTCTTAGTAATTACAGCTTTTGTCCAGGATCAGAAGTAATGCCCCATGGATGATTGATTGTATTATACATTTGAGAGTTTTTGAATGAAGATAGCGTGTGCTAAATATGCTGAACTTACAGTCAGTCTGTGGTTTTTTCAGTGGTGGAGCACTGAACTTCAAAAAGACTTTCAGACATTTTCTGGGGTTTTTTTTTTCCCTTGTACATTGCTAATTTGTTACAATGAGCAGATAAAAAAATATTGCTCCTAAACTAGCAGTTACAAATTTTAAAGTTCTAGATGTGCTTCTTGTCAGTTACACCCCAAGAAAAGGGACCTTTCAAATAATCAAATGTTCGAAAATGAAACCATGAGAGAGTCTCTGTGCAGCCACATTCCAGTGTAGAAACTGTTGCAGACACCAGGCTTAGTAAGTCCACACAATCATACCGCTTCACAGTATTTTAAATGCAGGTAACTTCGTGGCAAGTGTAGTTAATTTTGACCTGATAATAACAGTGAAATAAGGCAAATTTATACACTAACTGGAACTTTGTATACAGATGTTGTTGAAACTACTTCATGGAATAGTCACCCAGATGCCTGAAGTCTTATGATTGCAGCTTGATACAGAGGCATCATAGGAGTGAATATCTTGTGCACAGAGGCACACTTCCCTTTAGAAGTTCCATGTACTTGGAAGTAATCACTGCTGTTGTCAAATTAGGAAAGGAACCAAACTGGCTTTGAGCTGTGCACTTTTCTCATTTGTTTTTTAATTAAAAGCCTTCATGTAGTCCTTATCTTTATTTGAAAATAGAGTCTGCCTGCTCATTGAAGTGTTCTGCTATGCACTTGAGAATAGCTCCCTGTGGTTTGTGGCCACAAAGGAAATGCTGTGGTTCCCTGCTGGAATTGCCAGGGGCTTGGTTTGCAGGCTCCAGGTGCTTGTCTCCAGCAGGTGGAGTTTGCCTGCCAGCTGCCTCCCCTGGGCAGAACGCAGCCCGAGGGTTCCCAGCCGCCTCCTCCTCCCTTTCCCTTTGTTTGTATTCTGAAAATTACTTGGGACAAGTAGGTTTGTAAATGGTATTGTAAAAATAAAATTGTGGGGGTCTTATACACTTCTTTTCAGATCAGACACCAACACCAACTCGATTCTTGAAGAACTGTGAAGAAGTGGGCTTATTCAATGAATTAGCAAGTCCTTTTGAAAATGAGTTTAAAAAGGCTTCTGAAGATGACATTAAGAAAGTATGTTCAAAACATTTTTTTTCCTCAGAGCTTCTACTTTTTTTTTTATCAGAAATTCCATTGAAAAGCAAACTTTGGCTGTATATATTGCCTTCTAAACTATACCAATAATCATGATAGCTGCTTATATGTGTTGTATGTAGAGAATACAAATCTATGATAACTCTTCTGAAGGTTAGTTTACCCAATTAATTTTTCATATTTAGCATTGACAATGGGACACATTGGCCTAATCATGTAAGTATCTAGTCTATATCTGTTGAAGTTAACCACTAGCTTTGATTGAAATTTCCTTAGGTCCTGGATAAGCAAAAAAGAAATCTGAAAAGTAAAGGGTTTTTAGCAGAAAGAAAAACACACATGAAAACAATACTATGAGAACACTAATAATTTTGATTGGTTTTGAAATACTGATGTTACTGTAAGAATCAGTCATCATGATAATGAGAATTAAGTACTGACTAAATTTTACAAAGTGTCAGTAATTTGGTTATGATTATATTCATTATGTGTTGAAATCACTTTGCCTAGAAACTATTGATTGCAACATAAAGATCTACTTATTTAATGTACAGATTGAAATGTTAGAAAAACTTGAACTGTATCTGTTTAGCAACTTCATGGTTTTGTGAGGAACTTGCCATACATTTAAGTGTTATTCTTGTTATTTATTTCAGTGCTTCCCAGTCATAACTGATTAGGAACCTAAACATTTAAATACTTCTGCAAGTAAAAAATGCTGTTCAATGTCCCTTTTGACTGATTTTGTCTTTAGTTGATTACCTGGTTGACTTCTATAGGGAGTGAATAAAAATATGGTTTTATACTATATAGACTTTGCAGAATCAGTAGCTTCATTTTGCTTGTTTCAGTAAAGATTTTGAGAGGTACTTGTGAATAGAATGTATTATTATCCATTCCTGACCAAGCCTAACCCTTACTTTGTAATAACTGTATCAAATAATGGATTTATAAGTTTACATTTTAGACCCTAATGTTACAAAACCATCCCAGGTGGTATCAGGGACAGTGAAGAAGTAACAAACATAGACTCCATTATTCAGCAGGCCTGACAGGCACAAGCCTCCTTCTTTATTAATAGAGCTCTTCTTCTCCTGGTTTGCTACAGGTGGAGCTCATTGGTCATCTACTTATTACATTTCACATGATTGGCTGATTAACAAACCTTGCTATAAACATCAGGTAGCACACTTAACATGATCACAGCTGCAGATTGTTTTGAATTCTTCATCTCCAGCTCCCTAGTGTCTCTCAGACTGAGCCATGGGAGATACCTAACTTTTTTCTTCTCTGACCAGACTGTGTATCCACACCATGACACAGGGTAAAATAGATTTTTGATTTACCAAGACTGTATTTTCTGTATAGCTCACCACTGTCTTGGATAAGGTTGTATGTATTGCAAAGTATTTTAAATATTTCATCAATTTCTTTAATTGATACTAATTTTCCAAGCTGCCCTCTGTGTCACAAGCAAAAACATAGTCCTGCCATATCTCTGGATGATTTATATACATGAACAATCATGGCAAAGTGTGAAAAAATGTACTGTAATTGCACACTTTCCAGGGGATTGATAGTTGAGTTTTTTCTGTAATATTTCATAGTCACTTGTGTTACGAGAAGAGACTCCACTTCTTAGAGTCTTCCCTGTCTTTTATATGTTCCACAGGAAAGCTAGGAATTTAATTGAAAAAAAAGCATTCGGAAGAACTTCTTGGGGGAAAATTTCTTCCAAAAGTATTTGGATAGCAGACTAGACAGGAATATAGACTTTCCAATCTCTAGTATTAAGTACTTTTGTAGCTCAATTTCTTTAAGGCATTCTGGATGTCGTGGTGAATTTTACCCGTGTAGTAATATAAAATTTGCTTTTTCAATAATTATTAGCTTCAATAAGCTTGAAATGTGTCTCTACTAACTTACTCAATTTGGAAATGTGGTTAGGATTTTGTGCTTTGTGGCATGAGATATAACAATATACAAAAGGATAATACCTTAATTTAGCTGTAATTTTTTAACTGTAACATAGTCCTTCTGCAGCTATAATTTTCTTATGACCCTTGGAAATGGAAAACTTAAGAAAAGTTTTTAATTCTCCAGAAGAAAATACTTAGTCCCACATTGGAGTTGAAAGATATTGTGTTACTGAAGGTGGATGTTAATGCAGGTGCTGGTAGAATAGCCTTGACTGGTAATGCATTTGCATCAAGACCTTTCAGACATCAGCGCCTCTGTCTTGTAATGGGCTGATATTTCTCTTCATTGTTTGATATTTTCTTGCTCAGTTTAATTTTTTAAACGTTGACTAATTTTGTTTTACACTGTTGCTTATAGATGCCTCTAGATCTGTCTCCTCTTGCAACACCAATTATAAGAAATAAAATTGAAGAACCTTCAGTTGTAGAGACAACTCATCAAGATAGTCCTTTACCTCATCCAGAGTCTACTACCAATGATGAAAAGGTCAGAATTTATTTTTCAAGTTTATGATGATCTGTAAATGTATTGTATATGGTGATAGCCACGCTGCTTAGGTAGTTGAAAGGAAGAGAGTTTTCATTTGCCACATTCCAGTGGATATATAGGTAACTTGTTCAATTCTTCGGTTAGCTTTGTTCACTAGAATAATTGCTGGCCATCCAGTAAACCCAGAAAAGAAATAAAATTTAAGATTTATGCTATCTTTGAAAAGACTAAAAAGGCTCTTTGTTTATGCATCATCATTAGTAGTGATCACTTCAATATGTGACTTGCAGTGTTTTTAACTTGTGCAGTTCTCTTGAAGTACAGAAAATGAAGCAAAATTAGTGAATTATTTCTAGTCTTCAATAAATGCAAACATTAGGAGCAGACCATAATAAAGCACAAATACTGCTCTAGTCAGTCTTGATGTGCATCTTCAGTGGGCAGTCTGTGTGTGAGGGGCTTAGGTGCCTTACTCCCAGGAATCAGCAAGACACTTCGGGGTCACAGGTAATTCAGGTTGGAAGGGATTGCCGGATTTCCTGGTCCAGCTTTCTGCTCAGAGCTGGGGTTACTTCTGAGATCAGACCAAGTTACTCAGCGCTTTGCACAGTCTGGTCTTGAAACCTCTGTGGGAGAGAGGTGGCACAGCCTCAGTGCCATCTGCACCACTACCAGGCTGTTCCTGTGGGCAGAATGTTTTTGTTTGGATCCAGTCTGAACCTCTCTGGTTTCAACTCTTTAAGAGTCTCTTATACTGCCAGAGGAACTAATGTGAGAACAGCCTTAAGTGTGTGGCAGACGTTGTGAAGAGTTTCAATTCAGATCTGTCCTTACTAAGCTTTTCTGAGTTTCATTAGCAAGGATGAGTAATCATGGTTAATCAAGGCAATCATGCAGTCTCAAAAATAGTAAAAGCATTTTAAAGGAATAGATGTAAAGAGCTGCTTGGATTAAGTGAATCATAGTTAAAATCATAAGTCTTCTGTGTTTCAGAGGTTAGTTTATTTTTTTTGCTGCAAATACTTATTCCAAGTAATCTAACTTTGGCAGAAGATAATATTACTGTTTTCATACAGTAGTGGGTCAGTATCTCATTAGTATCATTACAAGTGAAAATTCTGTCTCAGTGCTTGGTAGTATTTATAATCTAGTCTCAGTGATGATGTAATTTCAGTGTGTCACTGTGACAGTGCTGCTACTCAATGCCATTCTCATGTCTGATTATAGAGACAAGCTGAGCAAGGCTGAGGGTGCTGCTTGTTGTTTTTATTGAACCATAAATGTCTTGTTTCTCTTGTGTAAATCCAGAACAACGGACTGAAACTGAAATGTACATAAGGACACCATAAAATATTTTCCTTATTCGGAGTGTGGCTAAACATGATGGTGCTTGTTGTACCATGGTTTTCTTGAGAAAAAAAAAATTAAAATCTGATCAAAACTGAATTAGAAGTAATAAGAAGTAATAGTAGCCTTAGAATAAATTGTGCCAGGTTTGTCATAAAAGTAAAATCACTGTTGTTGAAACAATTTTACATTGGTGGTTCAAATGATTCATCCCGAGGGTTTTTTTTAAAATGTTTTTAATTGTATAACTGATTCTATTTGCATAATATTACATAAATTCTGATTTGTTCCATCAAACTGAATTCATTTAGCAGCTGGAATTAGTGGTCTGTAATTGTATTTTACAAACTGATGAAGCTTTATTTTTCCTCAGGAAGTGTCACTGCAGCAGACTGCACAGCCTACATCAACAATAGTTCGTCCAGCATCGCTACAGGTTCCTAATGTACTGCTCACGAGTTCTGACTCAAGTGTTATTATTCAGCAGGCAATACCGTCACCAACTTCTAGTACTGTTATCACCCAAGCTCCATCATCCAACAGACCAATAGTGTAAGTTACATAAATCTTAGTAAACTGTTTTCTTGCAGAGTTTGAAAATCTGATTTACTTTCAGTTACTGTTTCTGCAGTTAATGTATGAATTTGAGATGCATTGGTGTAATGTGGTGCTTTACTACACATGAAACATTGGACTTTCACTACATGTGAGATATAATGCCATGTTCTCCACATCACTAAGTTCATATTTTTGATCTCCAAATAAATATTACATTACACCTGTAAAGAAACAAACCAATTTAAAATAATGTGTAAACTTGTTCTCTTCTGGATAAGTTTTCTTTTATATAGTTCATTCCTTTTTCAGTCCAGTTCCAGGTCCTTTTCCTCTGCTGTTACATCTTCCTAATGGACAAACCATGCCTGTTGCTATTCCTGCATCTATCACAAATTCTAATGTGCATGTCCCTGCTGCAGTTCCAGTAAGTAAGCATGATGCTATATTAATTTGAAAGTGGAGCAGATTTGCATAAGTGCAGCATAGAACTTAGTTTTAAGCACCTTGATAGCTGTTTTGGCTTCAGAGGGTAGTGCTGTCAAATGCTCTCTATTATGATAACATACTCAGGTTTTCTTCATTTTTATACTTTATCTGGTCAGCTTGTTAGACCTGTCACCATGGTGCCTAGTATCCCAGGAATCCCAGGGCCTTCCTCCCCACAGCCAGTGCAGTCTGAGGCTAAATTGGTAAGTGAAAAACTCCATTATTCCTCAAGAAGAATAACTTGAGAAATTAATTACATTCTATTGCTTTTTAAAATAGCTTTAGTTTTCTTTTATTAGTCTAAATTCTGCAAGTACAAATTCAATAAAACCAGGAAAATAACAGCTGCATTTATTTTACAGTTCTTTCCAATTCCAGCCTATGTTAGTTCCATTCTTAATGGCCATTTTGATCTTATTTTTAGTCATTCTTTTAAATAAATTTTCTAACTAAACTCCTTCTTACTTCTTGTATCAGAGGATCAGAAATGCCAGCTGGGAGAAAGACAAGATTAGTAGCATGTGAACATTTCCTTCAGAGAAGCAGAATGTTTCCTCCCAAAATAATTATATTTATTAAAAAACTAAGAAAAATATGGTTTTTTATATGTTTTTAGACTCAACTGAATATAATCCATTTGGCAAGACTTTTGCAATTAGATGTGTAGTACTTACGTAGTTAACATAAGTTAATTATTCATTGTAGAGGTTGTTTCTCTTGTGTTGGGTGTTTTTGGGGGGAGTTGAGGATTAATTGGAAAATGTCTAAAACAAGCAAAAAATTGGTTTGGTTTTTATTTGATTGAGGGGGGGCTGTTCTTTTTACTTAATATTAGTGACCATTTAAGGTGATAGTTTGAATTAATCAATTTATTGAAATATTTTATACAGCTTTAGGCAATTGCTTCTCTTTTTTTCTGTCTTGTTTGTTCCAACTGTTCTAAAGCAATAGAAAATCTATTATTAAACAATAATTAACCCATTTATATATTTACAAGATGCCTCCATAAACAGTATCTATCCTGTGAAATAGTGTTCCTCTTCCTTCAGCTCTTACTTTGTGCTAAAAAAGAATCAGGAACACCTGCTAGATAAAATATATTTTTCTGCATTGATTTTGGTAAGTGGGAGGATGCCCTTAACATTCTTAGATATCTCATTTCTCTTGATCTAAGCCTGTGGGCTTTCTTTTCTTACCTGTTTTCTCAAGCCACAGTATGAAAAACAGTGATTTTGGCTTTACAGGAGTAAGGAGATTCCCATAGAGTGAGCACACCTAGGCCACATTCACCAAATACTGAAACTGCTGTGGAGAGCTGCACTGACTCTATTATGTCCTCCTTCATTTCCCTGCTCTGTTGAACACAATGACTTTTGAAATAGTATAGAGGAGGACAAAAGGGAAAAGAGTCTGTTTCTGTGCATCCTTGTCTCCCTAGGAACGGGAAAAGGAATCTTTTAATACCTCAGAAAACACGTAAATGTAAACAGCTCTTACAAAATCAATTTACCTTAAATCCAGGAGAAAAGAATGTAAAAAATGTGAAAGCAAGAACTGTTTTCTTGGAAACGGAACATGTTTTAGAGTCAGGAGACTCATGCTCTGAATTTTGTTTGAAATCCAGGAGGAATTCGTTCCAAATAATTTTTGAGATGGGCAAGAAATTAGGTTTTTAAGTGTATTACTGAGTAATTTGCTCTTAGAATGATTTAAAGGCGGAAAGGAAATACATGTATGTGGTGAAGACTTTGATCTCACATTGGAAGAAGCAATCACTCAAATGCAAAGGAAAACAAAGATCATTAGACTTAAACTTTAACAGTCTCATTAGTCTTCTCGTTACAATTTAGCTAATATATGCACTTCAGTGATTGCTTATCTTTTTTTAAGTGAGACTGTAAAAAGGGTATTTGCAGTATTTCCTTTCCTTGTTGCTTAACATGAAGCATGAGCAGAATTCAAGAATATCAGAATTATGTATATTTCTTATGCTCATTTACTTTTATATAGTGCCTATTCACAAAAATAAAAAACCTAATTTCTTATCCCCCTGAAAGTAAAAGCAATTTAATGAGAAACTTTATGTAGAAAAGCCTCCAAGAGTAAGACTAATTCAGTGTGCCATGGGATGCATTGTTGGCAGATACGTGATGGTTTATTAAATGCAAAGTTCAATTTAAATTTTAAAATTGAAATCTTTGTGATACCAAGCCCTTTCTTTTCATGTCTCTCTTAAAAATAATTTTGCTTGCTGCATACTAAATTCTGTGGAGGTGTGCTGAGCAGGTTTATTTTTCACTTGTGTTCCTGGTTAAGCCAACAGAAGACAATATTTAGTTTTACAGCTCACTTTTTACTTTGTTAATCGTTCACTTTTAATGTTGAAATATAAGCTGTTACACTGAAATGTAATAAATGAACAGTGTATGTTTCATGTATTAATGGTATACTGCAATTTGTGGATTTATTGGTGTGATTAGGCTAGTTGAACACTGGGAACATGTCCTGTGTCCTTTTGCCTATTATGGCCACATTTCTTCTTCATGTTGGGAGGCAGTTCTGAAGGGCAAAGAAGTCCAGGACATCCTTTAAGAAGTAAGTCTCAAAGGTGCAGGCTGTCCCTGCGTGTCAAAGACCAGCCTGGCTGAACAGAGAGCCTTGGCTGGAACACAGGAGACAGAGGGAAGTGTGTGACCCGGGGAAGGAGGGGCAGGCCACTCGTGAGGACTGCATGGATGTTGTGAAGTTATGCAGGGCCAAAGCCCAGCTCAAACTTAATCTGGTTACTGCTGTAAAAGACAGCTAAATATATTTCTCTAAGTACATCAGTAACAAAAGGAGGTCCAAGGAGAATCGCCATCCTTTATTGGATATGGGGGGAATCATAGTGGCAAAGGATGAGGAAAAAGGAGAAGTACTTTTTTTGTTTCAGTCTTTAATAGTCAGACTAGTTTCTCTCTGGGTACCCAGCACCTTGAGCTGGAAGACAGGCATGTGGAGGAGAGCAAAGCCTCTGTAATCCAACCTGCTACAGCACTAAGACACACAGAAGGTTATGGGGCTGGATGGGATCCCAAGGGTACTGAGAAAGCTAGGGAAGAAGCTCAGCAAAGCCACTTTAAATCATTTACCAGCAGCCCTGGCTAACTGGGGAGGTCCCAGGTGACCAGAGGTCAGTAAATGTGATGTTCATCTTCGGGAAGGGCTGGAAGGAGGATCCAGGGAACTGCAGGCCTGTCAGCTTGACCTCTGTGCTGAGGAAGGTCATGGAACAGATGATCTTGATCGTCATAGCACACAAAGAACATTCAGGATCAGATCCAGCCATCATGGATCTATGACAGGCAGACTGCTTGACTGACCTGCTTGGCTTCTGTGACAAGGTGACCTACTTATGGTGGATAAGGAAAATGCTGTCAGTGTTGTCTACATGGACTTTACTAAAGCCTTTGACACTGTTTGCCACAGCATTCTCCTGGGGAAACAGCTCATGGCTTAGACAGATACAGACTGCTGGGTAAAAAAAACTGCCCGGATGGCTGAGTCCAAAAAGTGGTGGTAAATGGATTTAAATCTGGTTGGTGGCCACTTACAAGTGGTGTTCCCCAGGGCTCGGTGTTGGGGCCAGTTCTGCTTAGTATCTTTATCAATGGCCAGGACGGGGGAATGGGCAGTTTGCAGATGGCACCAAGATGGGCAAAAGTGTTGGTCTGCAGAAGGGTAGGAAGGCTCTGCAGAGGGATCTGGACAGGCTGAATCATACAAGGGCTGAGGCTACTTGTATGAGGTTCTACATGGTGAGGTGCTGGGTCCTGCACTTGGGTCACTACAACCCCAGGCAGCGCCACAGGCTGCGGGCAGGGTGGTTGGAAAGCTGCTTGTTGGGAAAGGACCTGGGTGTGCTTAACGTGGGCCAGCAGTGCCCAGGTGGCCAAGAATGCCAGTGGCATCCTGGCTTGTATCAGAACCAGCAATAGTGTGACCAGCAGGACCAGGGCAGAGATTGTTCCCCTGTGCTCAGCAGTGGTGAAGACACAGCTTGAGTCCCATGTTCAGTTCTGGGCCCCTCACTGAAAGACAGACGTTGAGGTGCTGGAGCATGTCCAGAGAAGGGCAACAGAGCAGGTGAAGGGTCTAGAGAGAAGGTCCTTTGAAGAGTGGCTGAGGGAGCTGGGGCTGTTTAGCGTGGAGAAAAGGAAGCTCAGGGGGGACCTCCTTGCTCTCTACAGCTACCTGAAAGGAGGGTGTGGCCAGGTGGGACTCGGCCTCTTCTCAATAGCAACTGATAGAATGAGAGAAAACAACCTCAGGTTGCACCAGGGGAGGTTTAGATTGGACATTTAGGAAAAATTTCTTCTCGGAAAGGGTTGTCAAGCGTTGGAACAGGCTGCCCAGGGAAGTGGTGAAGTCACCATCCCTGGAGGTGTTTAAATGACATGGAGATGTGACACTTAGGGCCGTGGTTTAGTGGTGGACTTGGCAGTTCTGAGTTAATGGTCAGACTTGATCTTAAAGGTCTTTTATGGCCTAAACAATTTTATGAACCTATGAAGTCTGTCAGCATAATATTCTTAGTGTATTTTAAGCAAAAAGCCAGATGAAGGGGTGAAGCTGTGGTGTTCCCTTCACAACATTCCCAGGAGTATAGTTATTTGGAATTTTTTTGGCTATTGCTTTATTTCTTACTTATTATTTGAGGAAAGTTTTTGTTGTTCTTTATAGACAGACCTTGCAGTCTCATGGATTTTTTTTGTATTGCATTATAAAATATAAGAATAGAATATGCAGCAAATACAAAAAACATGCAGGAATAAATTCCTAACTCACTTCCCTAACTTCCTTGGGTATGTAAGTAAGCGTTGTACTGTATGGGATGCAGAGTTTGGAAAGTTAACATGGTTTATTTGTATCTCCAAAAGGTTTTACCATATCTGGTTTTGGCAGTTGTTGTTTGAACCTCTCTGTATTGAAAGACCATACTTGCTATTATGGTGTTCTGCATTTTCTGCTATCATACCACAATATTATTTCAAGGTATTTTAAGTTGACACAGATCTAATAACTTCAGAGGTTGAGTAAAATTCCTGAAGAATTGGTTGTAGTAAATTTAATGTGAAATAGCACCAAGTTGTTGGATTGTTATCAGATCTGGAGCTGTCCTGTGTAGAAGGTATAGTTCTTTGTTTTGGATCAAATACCTGGCACAAATCAGCCACTCGCTCTTGTGCTTTGTGCCTTTCTTTGCAGAGGCTATTTCTGCATATTTCAAGGAGCTGACACATTTTAGAGTTTTATAACTCTATATAGAGTTTTACAGCTCATACAGAGTTTTGTGCTCTGATTTCATTCCTCATTGCAATCATGCATTTCACTCTTACCTGTTAACAAAAGGCTACTGTTGTGTAGATTTTTTCTTTAAGTGAATGTGAATTGTTAGGTAAAAGTCAAATTAGAGATTGTCGTGCTTGTTTCCTAATGCTCTGAAATTTAAATATGAATTTAGGTTTTCATTTCTATATTTTTATTAACATGAGAATTACATATTTTTATTTTGATGAAGAGCTGTTGTTTCCTTACAAATTACCAAATTGTACAAAGAAGAAATTTATGTCTTCTTTATAAGTTAGTGAATGAACTTTATTAAATTGATATTTCCGTTTCTAAAATCTAAAACTTAAAATAACTGGCAGGAGACATCTTTGTTAATGAATGTAGGATGCCTTCCTATAGCATAGTTAAAATTTTTCTTCAGCTGTCCTAGAAGTTGTAAAACCCTTTAAAGATAAAGGAACTGAGGTGCTTGCTGAGAATTTTTTCCCACAATGGACAGCTTTTGGAGACTTTTTACCTTTGCAAATGGTCTCTCTTACAGCATTTTTTGTTAGGGTGTCCAAGTTTAATGCATAATAACCAAAAGTGTATATTTATTTCTGTGTTTGATAAAGTTTTCAGTCTGAAGTGTCAAACTCCTTCAGCATGGCAGTTTTGGTTATTGATGTGAAGCAAGTTACTGAGATGTCACCTCTTGAACTCTGTTCTTTGCTGAAATGGTCTTTGGTTACTATTCAAGTTGCCTGACATTAAATGATTGTATGAATTCCATAGAGGAACAGCTGTATCTGGGAACAGGTTCACTGAGTGAAATAGCAGATAGAAAAATGTATACCAACTGCAAGGACTAATAACTGGGAGGAAAAAAAATAGGCATAAAAAAAAGGAATACATAAAAGTGATGACAGACAAAAATTTTAAAATTGTCTGTGCAGTGAGCCAAATCCTTATGATTGGTGGCATTATTGCAAGAGGCTCTCGACTGAAACAGTTGACATTAAGTGAAAGAGTGCATTAAGCACAATCTTTGGGACTCTTTCACCACAGAAACATATACAGTGCTTTATGTGTTTCAGTGCTGTGGAAGAATTGCATGAAATCAGATTGCATTTTAATTTTATTGCACCAATATTGAATTTATTGTAGTGAACAGAGCTGGTCCATTCACAGCTGTGAAAGGCTCTGTTATTATAATTTTGAACATTCTTGGATCCTTTTTCTCTACTGCTTGTAGAACTGAAGTAAAAATGACTAGAGATTTTATTCAGACGCAAGCTTGTCTTTTACTTCTATTATTTTGAAAATATTCTTACCTCTTATACCAAGAATGACATTCAGTAGGAGTAAAAATGAATTTCAGATTTCTGTGGCACACTTAATATAAATTGTCAGTTTTTCTGAAGTGATTCCATGTTTGCTGGTATGTTAAAGAAACTAACTTCCACATACTTAAGGAAAATCACATGTATGTCAGTTTTGTGGTATTTTAAAGAGGCTTAGAAATAGATGCAATAACTGTCCTTTAGAAAAAAAACGAAAAAACTCAAAACCCCCAAAAAACTTCCTCACTAAGATAAGGATGCATGATTATTAATAACTGTAGAATTGCTTCTGATGTTCTTATGAGAAGATCTGTAATTGTATGCTTTCTGTGTATGAAACATGAGCCTTGAGTTGCAGCTGTAAAAGATCCTTTTTGAGTGTACAGTTTGTGGGTGTAAACTTAGCATTCAGACTCTTCAGCATGGACTGAGAAGCTTCTGAAGAATTTCAAAATTGCTTTAAATATGGAATGTTTCCCTCAGTCTCCTCCTTCCCATGCAAAACTTTTTGTCACAATCTGAAAAATATCTTGCGCTCAGTAGGGAACCAGTAGACGTTTTGCAGGAGATTTCTACTGAGAAGTGACAGAGGGCAGCTTGGCAAATGTTCAGAAACCAACATTAACTTGCTGGAGCCTGGCATGGGACCTTGTGTTCAGCAGAATTCTTCTGACCTGTCTCTCTGCATGCCGAGCTAATCAGCAAACACCTAATGAGCCTACTCTAAAGAAACAGACCTCTCACAACCTACTTCATTTTCATATGTTCTCTGGGGGTGGAGAGACAAGACTTCATAAGGACTGATGATGCTGCAAAGACCACAATAATGATAATTAACTTGCTGAATTTAGAAGATTATGCTGTTAATTAGTTGCAAAATAAAGATAAGTAATAGAGGAGCAGATGGTAGGATAACACCCAGGAGAAGGAGGGTTATTACTCTGATGAGATTTTGTGGCAGATATGAAATATGGATCTGAGTTTTTCACAAATTGTTTCTGGAGTATATTATCTTGTTTCTGTGAGCTCTTGATGGAATGATCTAGTCCTACCAAATTTTGACAGATGTGGTGAGGATTTGTTTTCAAGGATATACATGAATGATAAAACCTTGCTAATCAAGATTTTAAAAGCTATTAGCCTATCTGGTTAGTTCACCTATAAATAATATCAAAAAACCTCAGTTGTCATCAAGTTCCCCACATAAAAATGCTTATATACATTTATTCTAATATATGTTTCTGTATTCTTGATCGTTAAAAATGAGATTCTCATTGAATTTGGGGTAACTGTCTCCCTATCTCCCTACTCACAATAAGCACAACATCCGCATAGTATTTTACTCCAGCATTACCTTTTAAAATACGAAATTTAATAAACACACGAGCTGGAAATCTCCTTATGAAGATCTGTTAATATTCCCCAGATTTTCACAATGTGTCTGCATTTATGGATAAATTTATCTTAACTACTTTAATTTCAACTTTCAAACTTTGTAATATGAAATTAAATCTAATTATTTCCTATTCCTGTTTTCATAGTATGTGACATTTGACAATGTAATTCTCAAAAGTTCGTTTACTTATGAATTTACAGGATATAATGTTTAAATGTTGGCATTACAGTAAGTAAAGTCCAACTTTGTTTTCATGTCCCAGTGCAAACTCATCAATTACCATCATGGGCAAAACAGACTTGTCTTGAGCAAATCAGTTTCATTTATTCCTAGCATCTGAGTAGGATAATTCACCCAAAACTTAAAAACACCTTCTCCCCCCTTTCTTCCTGGGCCTGACTCTTCTCTACCTCCTGCCCCTCAGCAGCACAGGGGAAAGGGGGATGGTGGTTGTGGTCAGTTCCTCAGACCTCTGTGCTCCTTCCTCTGCTTGGGGAGGACTCCTCTCTCTCTTGACAGAATTACAAAATGGACCAAGTTAGAAGGGACCACTCTGGTCATCTGGTCCAACCCCCTGCTGTAGCAGGGCCATCCTAGAGCAGATGACGCAGGATTGCATCCAGAGAGTTCTTGCCTATCTCCAGTGAGGGAAGCCTCACATCCTCTCTGGGCAATCTTTTCCAGTGCACAGTCAAGAAGTTCTCCCTCATGTTCAGGTGGAACTTCCGTGCTTCAGTTCCTCTGTCCTGTTGCTGGGCATCACTGAGCAGAGCCTGGCTCCAGTCTCTTGACACCCCACCTTCAGATACTCCTGAGGGGACATGCTGAGCTCCCCTCTCAGTCGTCTCTCCTCGAGGCTGAACAGGCCCAGCTCCTGCAAACTCTCCTCAAGCTGTCCTGGAGCCATTGGCTGCCGCTGGCTCTGTCGGACAAGCAGGGAGCTTCTGGCAGCTGCTCACAGGAGCCACCCCTGCCTCCCCACCCCCACACAAAACCTTGCCATGCAAACCCAATATACGTAATTTTTGAGAAGGTAACTTTAAAAACTCTCCTACTATGACAGCTTGAAATAGAAGAGAGCATACCCTTTAACTGATTTGTATTTTCACTACTCTCTTGATTAGGACTGATAAAAATTTGTCATGTCCTGCCTAACAGCAAGTTATGATAAAAGAAATACTACTAAAGTAATTCAAGTCATAAATGAAAGTACACTGCACAAAATCTTATGTTAATAGCATATAGAAAGGTTATTGTCATATTGGTATTAAATACTTGCTTGTTTCTTTAAAAAAATTTTTTTTTAAAAACAGACTTGGATGTGATGTGTTTCCATGGTAGTCCTGGTAGTGGTTGTGTAGGAAATTGTACAATTTACACACCAGGATCAGTTAGAGAGGAATCATTGACTTTGCAGTTGTTGCAGGTAGATTATAGAGCTTGGTTTTAGTAATTTTAGTTAGACAGAAAACACCTAGGGCTGCTGGAGACAGGGACTGAAATTTTTTGTTAGCTTGTTTTTCTGAGGAGAATTAGGAAGGTACATGTCAATTCTTGAGTTTAATTAAAGTGTTAATTACCTAAGGGCTTTGTTATCCTGCCCTAATGCTTGCAGCTATCCTAAATTTTTGTTGTTAAAGTTGAGCGCTGGGGAAACTGTGGTAAATTTGGTTTGTGTCATTTTCTGAAGTGTCTTCTTCACTCTGGGAAATGTATGAAGTTGATACAATAAATGAGGGGAGGAACAGCTCATTTAACTGTGGGATTAGCTCCCAAATTTCCTGTGCGCTTGAATGGCTCCTATCTGGTGTAACGTGCAAAATTCAATCCAGAACAATCACTACAGAACAGACTTTATACAGAAGTCACTGGCTAGAGATTCCTTAATAGCAAGCCAGTAGAGGAGTGTTGGATTTTCTTGGTTCTCTTTGTAGTCCTCAGTTAGGATAGCTACTGGTGCTGGTTACATGCTACCAAATCCACATAGTGAATGGTAACTTGCCATATTTCAGACCTGAAAATATTTTGCAGTTCTGACAGAGGTAATCTGCAGTCTGTTGTTTTAATGCAGCATAGGATCCAGGAAAGCCTGTCACCATGGAAAGTAGGAGAGAGCTGTTACTGTATTTCAGTGACTTAATTGTTGGGAGACGTTGGATACTACAGTTTATAGAGAATATCTACATAAATAGCTGCAAAGTTTTCTGTTTATTCTGAGCTGGCCACATGCTGCCTCTCTCTAGTATTCTTAACGCATTCTATTAATGCTAGTATGTGGGTGACACTTTGTTCATATTTCAAAATATGATGTTACAAGTTATCAGAATTTTCACAAACTTACATGTTTAAGTCATTAATCTTTTTTTAAACTTGTATTGGATTCTTAAAAAATCCGGTGCTCTGTAGAAAAACTTTTTCTAACACCATTTGTCTAGTAAGGTAAATTCTTCAGCAAAACAAAAAAAATTTATGATGAATTGTACAGTATTCATGGAATTTTATGAAAGGATCTGGAATTACAAGCCGTTGTATCTGCTGAAATTGGACACACTGACACTTAAGATTAAGAAATAGTTTAAAATAGAGTGTATTATATTACTGTTTTAATAGGTTTCACCAAAAATTGAATGAAGTAGTTTTCAACAAGCAGACAATAAAATGCTTTAAAGTCGTCCATCAGGTTGTCAGGAACTCTGTCTGTAACTCTGGGTGTATTATATACAGCTGAACTTGCACGTTGCTGTTCTTCATAGTGGCTGTTTGCAATAAAGGAAGAATGTCAAACCTTTTAGCAGTTTTTTACTGCAAAGTAGCATTCTGTAGTAGTTATCTTGCATATTTTTACATAAATAATCTTTACATATAACCTGAAGCTTCTTAGTATTTTGTACATCATTAGGGTGTTTCAGCAAAGATCTTGGCTTTTATCTACTTACCCATAGGAAGGATTGCAGAGGTGAGTATTTGTAAAGACCATGAATTAGTGGAGGCATAATAAGCTATTTGAAAATGAATAGAGATAAAGAACACCAGAATTTTTTAAGTAGAAAGATGCTTATGTTCTGGTTGTTACCCATTTTCTTTCACGTGTCGTCGTTACTCTTCTGGTACTACCAGTTTCAGCCACTGTTTATGGCCTTGCACTCATCTGTTTGTGGGCACAGTTCACTACAGATGAGGCTTTCTGCTTACTTCTCCATACAGTTTACCATCCTTCCCTTTCTGGGATCTTACGTAAACCTCATTGCTATTGTCATGATCGCAGAAATTTATCCCCTATTTTTAGGTATATGCCTAGGTCACTGTTGAAAGCCTGTAAAAAGAAACAACTGTGTAAGAGTTGGAGTTCCTGTTTCCAAAGTGGAAGTAACTGCTTATATAAATGATTAATCATTTAAGCTAGCATGATAGAATATTTCTTTTCTTTTTCTTCTTTATTTTCTGCTTTCAGAGATTGAAAGCAGCCTTGACCCAGCAGCACCCTCAGGTAACAAATGGAGATACTGCCAAGGGACATGCAAGTGGGTTGGTTAGGAGTCAGTCAGAGGAACCACGACCACAGTCACTACAACAGCCTGCAACATCAACAACTGAAACACCGGTATGGCAAGAATGGACATGTGCCTCCTACCTCCTCCTTTTGTTTTGCAAATACATGTATTTTTTCTATACTCTTGGTTTATAAAATAGAGATTAGCAGACTCCTCTTCAGTCAATAGCTCTATAGCAGTAAAATGTTTACAGGTCTTACATGTTCTTAAATGCTTCTAAAATCTATTATCCAAGATGAGGATTTCAAAACAGGTAGTGTCTATCTGCTCAAATTTAGAACTAAGTCCTGATTTCTGGAGTTCATTGATAGGAGATTCTGTGGTAGCTGAAATTTTTACAGCTGGTCAGTAGATATATTTGAAAAAATACATGCTTTTATTTTGTGTTTCTGTTGCATCTGTTTTATGTTTATTATATTTTATATTGTAAATGCACTTAGAATTTTTTTTATTGCATCAGGTATCATGCTCGTGTTAATTTGCTTGAAGGATCTTTCTGGGCTGCCACAGGAAGAGTTTCAGCTGTGTCATTAAGGGTACTTCATCATCTCAGGCTCTGGAAGGGGGGCTCTGGTTTTAGGTGTGATTTGTTGTCCTTTTGGGACGATAGATCAGAGTAAAAGGCAAAATCCCTGAGTCAGACTGAAAGTGGGCATGCTGCTGGAGGAAAGATACACTTCCTGGTGAATCCTGGAGGATTGAAACTATTCTATTTCCAATAACCTCTTGGAATGTGTTTTCAAAATGCTTTTAAAAATCTCAGAGAGTTATTTTCAGAATTCACAGCGTAATATTAATTTTATAAAAGCTACACACCTGGCCCAGAACTGACAGGACTTATTTCTGCAATGAAAGCCTCAGATGCTTACACTGGCCAGTGAAATCAAATAATATATCAAAACAAATACATTTGGAACAGAAGAGGGAGAAAAAGTGACCCATGGTAAAAGGATCTCTTTCTTAAGGCTGCTGTTCCCCCACACTGCCTTGAGGTTTTTTTAAAGAATATTTTCAAAATATCACATAGCAGAATTTTCAAGATGAAATTTGCTGTTTATTTTAGAGTTATTTTACAATTAGTCTTAATCAAAAATAGCAAGTGTTTCATTCTTAAAACACTGATTTAGTTCCCAGGATTTTTTTTATTCTTAGCTATTTAGAATTAATGCCAAATTGACATGCCAGCTGATGTATGTTCGGGGTTTTTAATTTAAAAAGAAAACATCCTTGCTGTGCTAGACTGAATGTGGAGGTGTACCTGTGAATGTCATGTGGACAGTTATGTTCTGTCTATCTTACCTCTTTAAAGGATTTTAAGACCCATTATATTGTTGCTATATTTCATTAAATCTTTGTCTAGGGTCTATATATAATGAGTATAATGTTTAATTTAGAGTATTGAAGTATTTTGATACTGTCATGTAATGTGGGTAGATTAAAGGGAATTGTTATTCAGTGGTGGGGAACACATCAACGAGTAGGAAATCGCTATCTGGAGATCCAGAGATCAGGGAGTCTCAGCACTGCCAGCATTTGTCAAATAGCTTCTGTGTAGTGGGCATAAACAATTGTGTCATTTTTCAGTTGTGACTAGGTGTGTGGAAGAGTCAAAAATAGGAATTTCATTTCCTACTAAATGCAGCTTGAAAGCTATTTTGGATGTAATACGTTCATGTAAGATGATCAGGAATGTAAGTACGGGTGAAAGTTTTAAAAACATGGCTGTAGAGTTAAATGGGCACAGCTTTCAAATACATGTGTGTAGCCTGAATGTATTTAGAAATGCCCTGAATGCGTTTCTCAAGATGTGATGGCTGTTTATACCAGTGCTGTAGGTTAAGTCATGACTGTTTTCAGGCATCGCCAGCTCAGCCTACTCCACAGACACCAAATACAGGCGGTCGGCGAAGAAGAGCTGCCAATGAAGACCCCGATGAGAAAAGGAGAAAGTTCCTGGAGAGAAACCGGGCTGCTGCTTCCAGGTGCCGACAGAAACGGAAAGTCTGGGTCCAGTCATTGGAGAAAAAAGCTGAGGACCTGAGCTCGCTAAATGGCCAGTTACAGGTATACTTTTTATTTCAAGGAAAAATAATTAAGTTTTTTTGTTGTTACACAGTGATCCTTAATCAGTGGAGCTTAAAACTTTGCATGAAATCTGAAATATAAATGGTTTTATAACTGGTGGTTCAGCTCCAGCTTAAAATTCAGAACTAGTTGCATATAGCAGTAAAATTAGAAGAGCATACTCATATTTCAAGATGTATAAATTTAAGGATCATACCCTTCTATCCTTTGTTCCCTTTGAAGTAACTTTCAGGCTATGATACTGAAGAAGATGTGTTGGAATAAACACTTAGGAGCAAAGTAATAGTCTTACCTTGAACACGTCTTGCTCTTAATTTGTATCACAGCCTGGGCTACTTGAGTAAGTTTTGAGCTTATTTCCTTTGGCTCTTTATAACTTCACTTTTTTTCCTTTAAAGTGAATGTGATGCTCGTGAAAGGTGCAAGGTTGATGTCAGTAGATACTGAGGGCCTCTTTTGTCCACAGAATGGGTACAGCAGTGGCAGTGCAAATTTTTACCAGCACTGCCTAAGTCCTCTAGAGATGAAGTGTGCTGTGAGAGGGTAGGGCCAGTGTATATTGCAGGTCACTTTTCCACCTCATCTGATCTCAGAAAGTCATCAGGAATATACTTCTCCCCCATAGAACAATCCATGACCCTTTTGTTTAAACTAGTATTAAATGTTAAAGCATACTTTCCTAATGTTTTCCAGCAGCACATTAAAAAATAGGCACAGATTATTGTTTTCAAAATAAAAAGTCTAGAAAGTCTTCACTTTGAGAATTGTTGAAAGGAAAAACTATGAAGCATTCATTTAGAAAATGCAGTGAGGCATATTTTGATATGTTAAAGTGTCACTTGTTTTTCTTCATCAGAGCTGTTCACCCAGTCAAATTCACAGATAATCATGTTCCTATGAAAACTTGTGCTGTTTGGCATAGAAAACATCAGAATTTGATCAACAGGAAAGTAGGGCATGTTGAGGTTATTTTTTATCATGTAATCAAAATGACAGTGTATCAGTCATCTCCATGTTCATGTCTTCAAAGATCCTCAGCTTCCCAGACCCTGAAATGTAAAAGATTCCTACCTAAGCATACACCATGAAATGGTTTCCTGTGTTCCAAGAATCATGACACTTTGCACAACCATTTCTTAAATTTCTTGCAAGTATGTATTCTTCTCACACCTGTTCACAGTCTTTAGACATATTCATTTAATGCACAGTCCTCACTTATGTCCATTAATTACATAATTATATGTAGCACTGTAGCTTAAATAATCAAAGAAACAAGTAAAGGAAAATGAAAAAAATCAGCCATAATTCAGTTTTTTAGTGAAAGTAATGTTTAGTACCATGTGAACTGCCTTTCACATATATATACCGAGTTTTATAACAAAAAAATCACATAAGTACCATAAACAAAAGATTTCCAAGCGTGAATTCAGTAGTAGTGAATTCAAGAAAGATTTTCTTAGAGTCTACCAAAAGCAAAACTGTTAACTGTAAAGAACAGAATAACGTAAAAGAAAATTGGATATCAGAGAAATAATTACACTGTACTTTATGTGAAAACATTAATCAATCTGCTATTTCCATAATAATAACTTGACAGGCTAACACAGCTGATCAGCAGAGTGGGCAGTAATGACCCCTGATTACTGACTTTATATTTAATAGAAAATTCAATAAGTTTGGGCTTTTTCCTTAATGCATGTTTATAGACTGTGTTTGGGTTAGTAGTTCATATTTTATTTAATGTCTAAGTGGCCCGTTCAGCTGAAGTTACCAAGATGTCACATTTCCAAAAGCAGGTTCATACCGAAACACCTGCATTGCATTGCTTCATGTAACAATTCTGACTCCTTTCAATGCTTTTACTGGCTTGCTTGTGATGTCTTTGTCAGAGGTTCCAATGTCAGTGTGAAGGTCTTTAAAACTAACAGTTCATATGAATTTTGAAGAGGTTGACTTGGTTGATGTATTTATTTTTTTCTGTAGATTAACTTCTATCAAGTTCTTTTAAATGTTCAAAGGTAACTTCAGTTTTAAGCAGTATTTTTCAAATATTTGCTTAAGGGAAAATTTTCATCTATTCCATCACTAGTGACATACAGGTTAGGTAGGCTGTCGTTATTATAGGCTCTACTGTGTAAGTTTTTTTCATGCGTCCAGTATTTTGAAGTTTATTTACTGTTTTGATTTTTGAGGGCTGTGTTTTCTACTAATTGTTGACTTGTTTATTATCTTAAATTTTATTCCCTACCTTGTGTGGCCTCTGTGCCTTGCACAATCCTACAGAGTATAAGATGATATTGACAATGTCCACAGTGGCCACCGAGCCACATTGCAGGATCAGATGCCAAAGTGCATTCTAAGTTCTGTGTTTGGTCCCTGTTGCTTTAATAGTCTTAGAGGGTGAAGCTTTAGAAGAATGGCCTGTCTTCCTCATGAGGTCACAGTGGGTTTTCAGTGAGCAGCAATTGAGTGATGGTTTGTCCTGATGCTGCAGAAGCTGTTCAGGAAGGCTAAATTATGAAAGGTGTGCCCATAAGTAAAGATCCTTTTCCACAGAGGAAGTTGCCCAAAAAGGAATGAGGAAGAATGCTGTTTAACTCAGCCACAGACAATCCCCTATCCCCAGAAGCCACATTTACCTGCCTGTGATGATACTTCAAGTAATTATATATCACAAATGTCCCTCACCATGCTGAGTAAGGGCCAATGTGGTCCCACGGTCCCACTGTTACATCTGCATTTTGGATGCAGGGAGGAATAGGCAGATACAGAACAATGTGTCATCTACTGTGTTCTACCCTTGATGCCTGCGCTTGGTTCTATTTCACTAATGAGGAGAACCTTTCCAGTGTGAAAATACAAAATAATCTTTGTACATGCCACCTGTTAAAAGTGTTTATTTCATCTGTTTCTTGGTAGCCTGTTTTTAACGTGTTAACCACATATTAAATGACCACCACACATTCACATGTTTTGAATGAGATGCAATGACTTGCTGTTGCCACAAGCAAGATAAACTGCAATATGTATAAGAATGGGTTCTAAGCAGCCCCCCTTTACCTGTTAGAAGTGGTTCTTACTGGTAATATGTAAATGGCAACCACAGACTGCCTTTCTGTCACATTCTCCATCCATGTGTCCAGCAGACAGAACTCTGTTCTAGTGTCATGAGTGGTGTGTGCGTTGTATATGGTACTGTTGGCACAAGTGTTCTTGTTATGGAATAT
>WEZZ01003691.1:706-30541 GCA_013400585.1 Chloropsis cyanopogon
TGGAAGAAGAAAAACATTGAGATTTGCATCTTACCTAGTTTTTAATAAAAATTGATTAACCCATATATGTAAGCCAACCTACTGAGCTAAAATCAGCCCAGGAATTCAGGCAGCCAAGGAGCAATGCAAAACCTTCTAGGCATGAAGACAATAAACTGCCAAGTAGACTGAAAACCATGTAAAGGAGGAATGTCTTATACATGGTGAAATCCATGTCTGTCACATGATTTTCATGCTACGGTTCAAAATCTGTCAGCACTGAGAATATGCAGAGGATTAACATTTCATTATGACTCTTCAATGGAGTACAAAGAACTGTCAGAGGAACAAAATTTGATGTGGAACTTATCTAGGCAAGCATTAACTCTGTCCCTGTGGGATTCAACCAATGAAGGTTAAGCACATCTGCGGCACATATCTCAGTAATGGCATATATCAGAAGAGATGGAGACTTTTTCAGTGAAGAGCAAGGAAATGTCTAAAGCTATGATTATCTCTGTATGTGATGTCAGCTTGGATTTGAATCCAAACTTGAGTTCAAACCTCTTTGTTGTTCATGTGTTGATTTTTTCTGTGGTCTGATGCTGAACAAAGCATCTGGTTCCCAGTTGGGGAAACTCAGAACTGAGGCAAGGGGAGGAGCTGGGTTTTGTGTGACAGAATAGATGTGACTCCATGTCTTATATTCAGATCTTGGCATTAGTTTTCCAGACTCTTAGATTTACTGAGATTAATAATTAATTTGTAAAATAAGATCCTGAATAATGTCCTCAAGCTCATTTCATGTGATACATGATACTGTGATCCTTCTGTAGTTAATTTTGTCTATACTTGCTTGTCTTTCTTTTTTTAGGATGTATATGGCTTTTTATTTTTGCTCTTTTTTAATCATCAGGAACATTTCTCAGTAATCATGGGCCTTTGAATATAAAGAATAGTCCTGTAATGATTTTATTTACCTCCCTCAGTATATTTAGATGCTTTGATGTCTTCATACTGACTCTGGTGTGTCAAAATTTGGTGTGTGTGATTTCTAAGTTAGTTTCTCTCTGCTAGGGGTAATGGCTTAATTCCTAAAGACTGCTGCCAAGTTTAGGGACCTGGTGAGCCTCAGAGCAGACCTTGTCAGTAAAACTGAGACAGAAGTGGCTTTAAGTCTTTTCTGCATCATTTACCACTAGATCCCTTGCCTATTGAAAGCCGAGATTACATTTTTGTCTGTCTTCCTTTTGCTGCATGTGTACCTACAGAAATCTCACTTGCTGCCTTTTGCATTCTTTTCTATTTCCATCTCCAGTTTCAACTTCTGGCTTTCATTTCAAACATGTATGCTTGAGCAATATTCTCTTTAGTTCTCTCAGGTCACTGCTTCCCACTTCTACCTTCTGTGTGTTTCATTTTTGCATTAAAGCCCAGTCATGTGTTCCCTGTTCATCTATGCTGGCCATTTCCCATGATTACTAGACTTTCTGCACATTGGAAAGGACTTGAAGATGAGCTAGCTTTCCTAGGCTATATGGGGCCGTTTTTTTCATGTGCTCCCACCAATCAGACTCCAGAAGAAGCTAAAACCTGGTATATTTGAAGTCCAGATCTGTAGCTCTGCTATTCAACTGAATATTGGTTTTTAGAAGAAGGCTTTGTGAGGCTTTAGAAGGTTTTTGGATCAGGTGGTCTGTAGCAGATGTTCACTTTGACATCACCCATGTGGGTCTGTCCCTGACCAGCTTGCTCTTTGCTCCAAGGTAAAGTTCTATGCATGTTTACTGCTCCATTGCACTAAATTCAGCCCCTCCTGCTTGTCTTCCTGTCCCATCCCTGCTAAAGGGACTGTATCCATCTGTTGTACCACTCCATTCATGAGTCATACCCCGTTATATATCTGTGATTCTAATGAGACAACAGCTCTGGAACTGTTCATAGGCAGTCTCTAATTTCTCCAGCTTGTTTTCCAAGCAGTGTGCAGACACTTGCAATGAGTCTCAAGTCATACAGCCTCCATAGCAGTAATGAGGGTGCCTCCATCTATATGGATTTCTCTGTGGGTCTCTTCATTTCCCCTCAGGCCTCTACTTCTCTTCAGGTATTTTCAGTTTCCCCAACAGCCTTGTTATAGCCCACCTCAGTGAAGTAGCAAACCACTTTTCAGAGAGGTGCTTCCCTGGCTTTGTCAAATGGCTTGTGCTACTCCTCAGGCAGTTTATGGTAGCAGCACTATGAAGGTGGGGCAACACCAGCCTCTGAGCAGGTGGTAAAGCTGTGCCTTGGATTGTATGTTCTCATTAGCTGTGAAAACTATGCTGACATGCATTCCACTATATCTTCATTTGTCTGCACTGGTTTCTAAACTTGCTCTAGTCAAGCTAATTCAGGCTGACGAATTATCTTTGTTTTTACCAAATGGGTACTCAGGGTAGCCCTATTTTGATGCTACAAGAAGAGAAAAAAAGATTTTGTGCATTTTTGAAATTGGAGGTTAGAGTTCTGAACTCTGCATAGGCTGATGGTTTCTGTCTTGTGGCAGCAAGATGCCAGCTTAATATCCCTGCAAAGGAGCATCTCTGTATAAGAAAACTCAGCTGTTTCTGTGAGCTAGAAAACCCCATTCCTTCCTAAGGAAACTGAGTACCAAGTACTGTTGTCTCCTAAGGAGTTTAGAATTCAGCACATGCCATTGAACCCCTGTGTGGTTCTATAAAAGTCAGCAGCTCATAAGCCATGCTGCTACCTTGTGTCTTCTCTGTAGTGTTCAGTGACAGATCAAGAAGCAAGAGGTGCAAGTTGAAACACAGGAAATTCTGCTTGAACATTAGAAAGCATGTTTTTACTGTGAGTGTGGTTAGATAGTGGAACACCTTAGGCTGAGACGTTGGGACCTGTCCTTGGTGCCATTCAAAGTCCAACTGTACACGTCCTGGATCAACCTGTAGTAGCCAACTTTGCTTTGAGCAGGTGGCTTGGAATAAGCAATGTCCAGAGGGCCCTCCCAGTTGCAAAGTCTCTGTGATAGTCATTACTATCAGCTAAAAAATTTTATTTGTTCAAGATGATGAATTTCTGAATTCTTGCAAGCATTCCAGCCTTTTGATTTAATGAGCTTTGTTATGATAAATTTAGAAAGCATAGATAGGTGAAATGTACTGACACATCCCACTCCACTTACAGCAATGACTGTTAAGAAGATCTGTCCTGTCTTTCCATAAATCCATTGAAGAAACCACCAATCGGAATTTAAATACTCTTATCTGGTAGTTGCAGTTGAGTTTGTATTTATTTATTTATTTCCTTTATCTGAGCTCTGGATTAAGGTCAAAAGAAATGGTTACTAGGCAGAATCACACTAGAGTGAGTCATCAATGATTTTATGGTGTTGATACCATTCTTCGTATTTTAGACATAAGCATCAATGTCAATGTTCAAAATTACTTCACTTGTTAAAACAGAGTAAGTTTTTGGGTAAGCATTTCTTTTATGACATTTCCATCATGAAAATCCTACGGACCATTTGAAAAATCAACATCATTATGCATACATTTTTCTTGACCCATATTTTCTTAAACCCCTGCTTTATCTAATGACTTTTGTTACTCTTCTCCAGCATTTCTGAGCATAGAAATCTTATGTAGGAGAAAAGAATACTTTTACTTTGGAGTATTCTTCCACTTCCTTTTTTTTCATCAGCCATGCTTACATTTTAAACACACATTTCATGGAAGGAAATAACTGAAAAAATTGATTCTTTTCTTTTAACTCTTGCCTTTTTTTTTTTTTTTAATATTGAGTACAATGCCAATATTGCTTTTTTGCCTGAAGTCAATTCTTTTGGAGTCTTTGCATTACACAAGACTAGGACTTTGGTCACGTCTATTTACACTTACCTTTAGTCATCTTAGAATATTTGGTCTGCCTTTTTCATCATCACCATCATCATCATCATCATCTTTTTATTTCAATTCAACCTATAGTAATGAATTAGGACTATTATACTTTACCTCCTCTTTCCCTTTTTGGATCTAAGGTATGTAGAAATAACGACAATATTCTAAAGCCAAATTGAATTGACAAAATAAATAGCATATCAGAGAAGGAGATATATTACACAACAGAGCAAGTATATTGGTAGTTTGTTAGCATTGTGGTAGCACCCTAATTTTCCTTCTTGATCCCCACTGAATGTGTGTGGAGGTGGTTGCTTAGTTTCTGTTGCTTATAAGAAAATCAAAAAAAAACAACATAAATTCTTCTGCATAGGGAAGTATTGAGCGATGGTCATGCTTTTGATAAAGGAATTAAGGAGAAGCAAGGAGATAACCTTGATTACATCTGTAAAATGGCTCAAGTGAAAATTACAAAAAGGACCATGTGAGAGAGCTGAAGGTCAGTGACAAAAGGAGGAGAAAAATGTTCAGAATTGCACTGCAGAAAGCAGCCTGACACAATCATACGCTGATATTCCTGGCTGAAGCCACTTCTTGTTTTTGTTTCTGTAAGTCTGAATTTCTTTTTGGCATTAATCCAGCACAAATGAAGTCAACAATAAGTCTGTTGAACTCTCAGTCTGTTTTTGTGATTTTTTTCTGTTCTCTTTGAGTGTTTTTCATCTCCTTTCTATCTCTGTTGAAATGTGTTTCCTTCTGGTTTTCTAGTGCCAGTTAGGTTATCACTGTATATTGTGTGTTGGCTTAGTGGGAAAGTAAATCTTGGCAAGTTAACTTGGGAGTTCTGTCAAAAAACTCAGGAGTCATTGAGTTGTCTCACCAAAATCCACTGGCTCTGTTACAAAGTTGAAAAACTGTGTAACTTTATGTAAACAGAAGCAAATGCTTATAAAAATGTTATCACTTCAATTAATAAGAGGTGCCATCAAATACATCAGATTGCCTTTCCAATGGTATTTCAAACTAAAGAATATCTGCAGAAATTTCACTCAGCTGCCTTTACAGTGAAACAAGTGATCTGATATTAGAAAAGGGTCTCCTACAAAGCTGATGCCTTTGCATTCACAATCCTCTGAAGAAATTCAGTGCTATTTTTCAGATATATGTCTAGAAGACTTTATTCTACATTGTTAGACTACTGACTTCTGAAACAAGTCAAAAAATGCACCAGGTCAGACCAAGCTCATGGTATGTACCTTAAAAAAATTTATCCAAGAAATAAGCAGCCAACTTTAAATATTCCTTTTGACCAACATTCTGTTTATCAAAATCACAAGAAGTTCTTTATATACATTATTAATTTCTACACTGAAGAAATTGTAATTGTTGTAGACAGAACCCAAAACTATCAGTACAAGATGTTTTCTTGTCCTACAGTTTCCCAAGAACCAATCTAGCTGGGATAAATACATGGCATTGTGAAATCAGTGTTTATTCATGGGGATAAACCCCAAAGTGAGTTACACACTTTCGTTGAACAGACTGGAGAAATTCCCTTTAAGGGCCTGAAATTCTCAGGCAGAAGCAGGATCTTGTCCACACAATACTTGTTTAAACTTAGGTGGGCAAAACTTGGTTGCGTTCAAAGTGGCCCATACCTGCCCTTTAATACAGAAATTATGGCAAGTTGGTGCTCATTCCCTGAGTGCCTGATATTGATGACTGAGCTAGGGCGCAGCCATCATGAAAGCACTGGGCTGCAGCAGCCGACTGGAACTCAGCACAAAGCCGCAGCTAAATCGCCAGCGGAGAGCTGCACGGTGCCACGCTGAATGAAACACTGTGGTTGTTCTGCAAATGAGGCACTTTTTTAAACTCGTATTTATTGTTTATGAACAGCGTTTTCTGACAGTCTTGGAAAAGCCTCCAAGATTTTTATTATGACCTGCTTTTATATTCCTCCCTGTAATGGATAAACTGGCAAGGATAGAAGCATCAGCAAAGGCATGTTGCTAAATGAGTATCAGTAGACATGGTCCTCAGCATATTATCCCTGTACTTTGTGAATATAGATCATCCTTATAATAAAATATTATCTCACAGCAAGCCATACTGGGGCTGGAACACTACACACTAATCAGTCTGCAGTGATTGCTTATATCAGCCTGAGCATGCTTGTTCCACAGCAGAAACAACAAATCTTACATCATCTCTGGCAATTCTGGTTTATGAGTACAATTATATGTACTAGGGCCTAATTGTATTAATATAAATAAAAATGGTAACTTTAAACAAATCCATGCAATGGGAACTTTAATTACTCAGCAGTACAAAAATTTGTTAACCTGTTAATAGTACTGTGAACTGAGAACTACATAAATTGCTCATGGTATTTTTCTTCCTACCTTCATTTCTTAAGAATTAGCAAAATGTTTAAGTAACGTTACACACATGGCAACTTGCTACACACAATTAATTTTGTCAGAAGACTTATAGATTTAGTAATCTTAATTGGAGTTATGTTAAATCAAATACATAAATTATGTTCATTTTCACAAAAAATTCCTCCACTCTGCAGACTTCTCTAATAACGATGTTGAGGGCTATAGCTTAATTAAAGATCTTTCGGTATTATGAGTATTTAATTTTAAATTAGCCATTTTGTGAGGCACACTCGTTATCCTGTGGTAGACTGATGCTGTCTGGCTGCCAAACACCCATATGCCACTCTCATTCCACCTCCTCAGCATGACAGGGGGAAGTATAAGACGAAAAAATTGGTGAATCAATTTAAGGACAGGAACATCACTCACCAGTTACTTTCAGAGGCAAAACAACCTTGTCTTGGGGAAGATTAATTTACTGCCAACTAAAAAAATAGAATAGGATAGAACAAAGACAGAACTAAAACTAAGTCTGTCCTGTTTCTTCCCAAGCATAGCTTTAATTTTCCATTCATGACTCCTCTGCTTTCTCCCTTGTCCAGGTAATTCAGGGAGATGGGGAATAAGAGTCGCAGTCAATTCATAATACTTCCTCTCTGCAACTCATGGCCACTTACACTCTTCCTCTGCTCCCTCTCCCACAGGCTGCATTTTTTCATGGACTACTCCAGCATGCTTTCCTTCCATGGAATGCAGCTTTCAGGAACAGAGTGCTCTGGTGTGGGTTTCCCACAGGGTAGCAGGCTCTACCAGAAAATCTACTGCAGCATGGGATCTGCTTCCCACAGGTTCATAGGTGCTGTCAGGATCCTGCTTCAGTACTCTCCATGGCTTGCAGCTTCTTTCAGGGCATGTCCAACTGCTCCCTGTGGGGCTCTCCATAAGCTGTAGGATACCTGCTTTGTTGTCCTCCTCCATGGGCTGCAAGGGGACAGCCTTCCTCACCAAAGTCTTCCCTCCATGGGCTGCAGAGGAATCTATTAATGCCTGGAGCACCTCCTCCCACTCCTTCTTCACTGACATTAGTGTCTGCAGAGTTGTCACTGATTGACTCAGCTTTGGACAGCAGTGGGCCCATCTTGGAGCCAGCTGGAACTGTGTCTGTCCAGTGTTGGGGCATTCCTTGGCTTCTTTGCACAGAAACCATCCCAGGAGTCTCCACTGCCTCCCATCAAAATCTTACCACATAAATCCATCACATATCCTTAAGAAATTTTCTAAAGGATTGAAATATTTGTAGGTTACAATATGTGCAATGACTGAAACAGCAGGTTACAAAGAAGAACAAAGTGAATCCTGTGTCAAATACATGGAGCATTAGTAATCATGAGAACTTGCACTAGGCACAGAGCAGATGTGGGGTTTTTTTCTCTAGTGAAATACAGTGAGGATAAAGGATGGAAAAAAGTCATTGACACTGACGTGCCTGTGGAGCACAGAGATCCTTGAGCTAATCTTCACTGAGCTGAAAAAATCCATGTAGAAAAGCAAAGGGCCATGTGGCTGCACCAGCTGGTGTCCACAAATGTCTTATCCTCACATACATGCCCCATATCGAATGAACCAGGATTTGCCAGCTTTCCTGGCTTATGCTGGGCCAGTTTGCTGACAGCATCACAGGATGCCTAACAGGCTGAGCACACTCAGTAGTGAGAGTTGAAGGTGCAGCTGGGTAAGTGTGACATGATTCATACCCTGCCTTTTGGAGGGAAAATCACACTGCTCATAGAAAAATAGAATAATTTCATTTGGAAAAGACCTTCAATTTTAAGCCAGCTGCAAACCTTACACTTCCACATGTCCCAGAGTGCCACATCTACGCATCTTTTACATATCTCAAGGGCTGGTAACTCAACCACATCCCTGGACACCCTGTTCCAATACTTGACAAACTTTCTGGGGTAGAAAATTTTCCCTAATGTCCAATCAACTTCCCCTGGTGCAATTTGAGGCAACTTCTTCTCACCCTTATTACTTCTGCTATTGATTTTTGAAGCTGCAGTGTGCTGGACTTGCCTGACAGGATGATTTTTTTTTTAAGTTTGGGTGTCTACTTCCAAAAACTCATGGAATTGTGCAGCATATTCCGATACATATTGGAATTAAATATATTTCATTGAATTGCATGAGAAAAAGGCACCACTGTACCCTTGTTAAATTAGTTTGATGAATACCAAGTTCATTCAATGTTGTGAACTTCCCATAGCTTCAGTTCTCAGAGCAGGTTTTCACATCCAATAATACACTTGCCTGTTACATTGCCATTGCATTGCCCATGTTTCAGTGATGAACTTTTTTTTCAGAGGAACAGCGTACTCTGGCAGATATGCACATATTCTGCCTACTCTGTCTCGTTTGCACCAGGATTTTAGATTAATCTTCAGGTGCCTCAAACTATCATTTTAATGTGAGCATCTTGGAACAGAGCTCTGTAACAAGAGGCAAATTTAGGTAAATTTTAAAGCAAAATCAGATATAGTAACTAAATTCTGTAACAGCAAACTCACAAAATCTTCTTACAGAGCTCTGTGGAGAATATACCAGAGATTTTATCTTTTACCAGGTCATGTCTGGTGAAAGGCTTCTCTTGCCTTTAACTGTGCATCTGTACTTCCCACAGCATTCAAAATGTGCTACTTCAGCATTTTCAGTCAGATGCTTTTGGGAGTATATGGAGGCAAAGATCTCAAAAAAATATCATCTGCAGCAACATATTAACTTTGTATTGGATATTGGATGGTCAGAAGGAAGATGTTAAGAGTCAATGAATTAGTCACACAGACATCTTTTCCTTTCTCCATTATTTTTTTGAATTTTTCTACTTTCTTTAATAATCAGCTTTGGGGAGGATGAAAGCCTGCTTTAAAGCAGCAGATGGGAGAACATCAGGGATGGTTTTAGTATACCTACTGCCTTTGTAAACATGATTCTTTGATCTAATTTTAAGTTACATCACATTCACAGAGACTCCAATCCCAGTGTTTTCCTCTCTTTTCTTTACATTAAATTACACTGCTTACAGATAAATCTATATGATTCACAGGATGTGAATAGATTGACAGAAAAAACCACACCACGATCTTTGCTACCTGACTATCCTTACATGTAGCTCAGAAACATGAGTTATAGGCTATAAAATAGTTGTAGCTTCTTGAAGAAAAGCAAGATTTTGCTAGGATGAGCTCTGGAAAATGCATAATCATGGAAAAGAGAGTGTTTACATTTCCTCCTGAACATGAGTGACACAGCTTAGTTTAACTTAATCTTCAGACAATGAAAACATTTTTTTAAAAAATAGAACAATATACAGAGTTTTTTTTGTTTCATTTACTCATTGACTTTTACCTGTAGTTAGATCACATCTCATTTGATATTACCATCTCTTTGAAAAAAAGGCTGAGGAAGACATGGTGTTCATTGCAGGAAAATTATCAATATTTTGCAGTATTAAAATGGTTCAAAAGACAAGTTCCTTTCCAAGCCCTCCGTTGAAAATAAGTAAACATTAGATTTCAATTTTTTAGCCAAAGCACTATTCAGCTTGTTGCTGTGTCTCAGTTTTAAATCAAATTTAAGAGAGGACACTCTGCAATGAGTGGTCTCCTTTGAAGGGTTTCAGTAATCCCTGCTACAAAACCAGGAAAATGAATGCTAATAGAGGAAAGTGAAAAAAACCCAACCCACCAGTTTATTAACAACAGAATGCCCACAAGGCTCATCCCCTGCCCCACGCAGACACACACACACAGGAAAAAAGACTCAAAAATGCCCAGAGAATGGGGCAAATGTTGAAGAAATACCCCTTCCTGACACGTGGTATCTAATGGTGCAGGCTTTCACGTTGAGGGAAGTGGAGCTTCCACGAAGTTCCAGCAGGAAGCAAAAACTGGTGGCTCTCCGGTGTCAACCTCTTCTCCACAGCAGATGAAGCACCTGGGCTGGGGCCTCTTGTGTGCTCTCTGTCCCTGGCTTGGCTCCTCAAGGCTTGAGGCTGGAACAGGGTGACACTGCTCCTGCTGGTCCTGCTTCTCTGGTCTTCGAACAGCAGCTGTTCAGTTCACCTCAAAGCAGCCCAAAAGTTGCTGCTACAGCTGATTCAAGCAAGAGAAGGCAAAAGATTTTTTTCCTAGGCCAACAAATCTAAGCTAAGCCAAGCAAAGCCAAACTGCATGGCGCCACAGAATGCCTGGGCAGGGAAAATTTGAAAAATGCCCATGAAAGAGCCCAAAGCTTCTCCCTCCCTGGCCCCACACACACCTGGCCCTGGGCCTTAAAAATACAGCAGCCATTTTTTGGGCATAAAGGGGAGGATCATGGAAGAGACTATCACAATAAATCACTCCAAGACTTGGTGTCACTTCTGCAGGTGTGAATGTGCTGAGGCAGTCAACATATAAAGCTATTTGAGAAGAAGTTAATGTGGAGGGCTACAAAGATGAGGACAACATCCCATGTAAGAACTCCTGTGGCAGGTTGACCTTGGCTGGATGCCAGGCGCATGACAAGCCACTGTATTATCTTTATCACTTCCCTCCACAGCTGTACAGGGGAAGGAAATAAAATGGAAAACACAAAAAAAACCAAGCAAGCAAAAAATCACTATGGGCTGAGATATAGGCAGTTTGCTAAAGCAAAAGTGAAGGTTGTGCCCATGAAAGCAAAGGATGAAAAAAATCCCCAACAATGAATATTTTATTCCCCACTTCCCATCAACAGGTGATGTCCAGTCACTTCCTGGGACGCAGGGCTTTGGCACACACAGGGGTTGCTTGAGAAGGCAAACATCATAAATAACAAATGCCTCCCTTCCTACTCCTTTCTCTTAGCTTTTATGTCTGAGCAGATGTAATACTGTATGGAATATCTTTTGTTCTGTTGGGGTCAGCTGGCCTGTCTGTGTCCCCTCTCAAGATCTTGCCCACCCCAGCCTGCTGGTGAGGGTGGAAGCCAGCTGGTTGGAGAGAGCGCTGAGGCTGTGCCATCCCTGCTCAGCAGGAGCCAAAACAGTGGTGTGCTATAGACACCTTTCCAGCTACCAGTGCAGAGCACAGCACTCCAAAAGCTGCTGTGGGGAAAATGAACTTGTCTCAGCCACTCCAAATATAGCCCCATACACATCCTCAGGTGTGGTGAGGACATAAGGCACAATCCCCAGCAGCCAGTGGAGCAACAGTTCCTGAGGTGTTCAAGGTCTTGACCCACTTGACACTTCAGAAGGAGCATGCAGCCCTGCAAAGCTCAAGCTGCAGGAAGCTGTGAAGTCTCTCTGAGGCTAGGGAAGATTCATTTGCCTCCAGCAGGTCTGCAGCTGTTGAGGAGTTTTGCTGCCTAGTGAAGGAGCTCTGGGTGGAGATCAGCAGTCTGTGTCTCATCAGGGAAGATGAGAGAGAGATCACCCAGTTCTTCTCTGAGACCCTGCTGTTTCAAGAACCCATACTGCCCACTGTTGCAGAAGAGTCTGTGTCTATCAGGTTGGAAAGAAGAAATTCCTTTGATAGCAAAGACTGAAAGCTGGTGACTTCAGACACCAGGAGGAAGACACCTGCTAGAGCTTAAAATTTGCAGTTACACAGTAGATTGACTGCTCACTGAGCAGATGAGGAGCAGGGAGCATTGACCAATGAAGCAGTCATGCTAGCTGGCCCTGAGCCATGCAGCAGAACCAAGAGAAAATGGTGGATGACAGCAGTGGGAGACTCCCTGAGGAGAACAGCAGAAGTCCCCATCTGCTGACCTGATCTGTCATCTAGGAAAGTTTACTGCTTTCCATATCTGTCTTTCAGACAGATTTGTAGAGGTGCTGCCAAGGTTTGTCTGTCACTCAGACCTGCTGGTCTTTTGTGTGGGCACTGACAGAACTGTCAGGGGAAACCTGAATAGTATGGAGCATGACTCCATGGCTCTGGAGAGGGTGATCAAAGACATTAGGGACCAGGTCTCCTTCATCCTTTTAGTGGGGATGAAGGAACCCTCTTTCTGAGGACTGACAACTGCTTGGAGGAAACCAAGGGAAAAAGATTTTCACTTGGAAAGGAATAACCCTATGTCCCAGTATAGGCCAGGACTGGACCACATTGGAAATAGCTTTTCCAAGACATTCTGTGGTTTGGTGACTAACAAGCTGACCACATGTCAAAGCACCCTTGCAGCAAAGATGGTTAACTGCATTTTGGGTATACATCAGGAAGAGTCCCAGCAGGTTGAGGGACATGATCCTCCATCTCTACTTAGCATTGGTGAAACCACATCTGGAGTGTTGTGTCAGGTTCTGGGCTCCTTATGATAAAAAGATAAAAGAGGAGCAAGTCCAGTGAAAGGCAACAAAGATTATCAAAGAACTGGAGCATCTGTCATATTGGGAGAGACAGAGAGCTCTTGACTGTTGAGCCTGGAGAATTGCAAAGTCAGAATGATTTTAGCAATGTGTATAAACCCTTGATGGAAGAACTTTTTTTGTTTTTTTTTTTTTTTTTAATAAGAGATGGAATCGTCTCACTAGTTCTCAGAAAAAGAATATGAGACAATAGACACAACATTCCCACAAAATGTGGGAAATTCCATCCACACCGAAGAAAAATTTTTTTCTGTGAAAAAATGTTAAATTTATAATTTTTTTAGAGATGAGTGAATAATACAAGTTGTGCTGGAATCTGATTTTAGTGTAGAATGAACCTATCAAGAGACAATTTAATAAAAAGTCTTACACCAGAAAAATTCCCTCTCAACAACTAAATTTCAGTACTTTTCCCAGTGAGTCCATGTAAATCTGGAGGGGACCATAATGAAGATAAAGATATTATTTCATACTGATATGTGCATAATGGAAAATGCAATGCTGCCAGTATGCAGTGTTTGATTCTGGCTTACTTACTTGGTTGCAGAGTGTGGATCTGAAAGGTCTCTGCCCCTGGGTTGTCTGGCTCCTCTAAGGAGAACTTTTTTTCCTTTCATCCTTTTACATTATAACTCTTTGTGAAAAGAATGAGTTGAGAATGTCAGGGGTGTAAATGGCAACTCAGAGAGAAGTGTAAATATTGATCTGATCCTTGGCATATGAATGTGACTCAGAGATGCAGAATTTATTTTTATGCTTTCTCACACAGTTCTTGTTCACACTGGGCAGATCTGCAAGCAACCCAATGGGATTGCTTGTATAGTATAAGGGCTGCAGGATATAGCCTGCCATATCTCACGAAATTTCCTTCAGATTTTTATTATTAAGGCTTTATGCAGTTAATTAGTATTTTTGAAATATTTGTCAGAACTGCTTGGTGGCATCAACAGTGATGCTTGCAACTTAGTTGGACCTGGCTGATTTTAATAACTCTAAAAAAAAAAAAGTATTGCCACCATGTTCTTTTGCAGTTTTCGAAAACCTTCTGATGTTTTCATATTTCTAGTCAAGTTTCTCACGTAGTTTTCATGTAAACAAAGATAGTTTACATTCTTTTCTGGATGTGGAAAGAGAAGATGGACTTGTAGACTGGCCAGTATGGTTGGAGAGGTGAAACCTCAAGTGACCAATGTCTGGTTGATCATCAAATCTTATAAATTGGAGTCAGACAAACAATAAATCTCTTTTTCCTGCTTGAGCTTGAACTGAACACGTGTGTGTGTTTCTGTGTCCTATAGCGACAAAGTATGGTGTGTTTTTCTTACATATGCATATTGGACTGACTCTGGCAGCATTCACAGCCACCTATAAAAGGCAATGGTGTATAATAACAGGAAAATAACAGTCATTGACTCATCATTCCATCACCATATGTGTCCCTTATAGAAAGCTAAATTTCTTTGACTCAATTTCTCATTGTACTACCCTCATATCACTAGATCATCTGCAGTGTTTTTTCCTGGGAGATTGTTCCACTGGACATATACACAGATGTACATTCACATTGTATGATGAACTATATGGTAACAGGGGAGAACGTTCATTCCATCAGTGTTCAAAAAATAGATTTCTGATGGTGAAACCCATAGGACTTGTGATTATTGCAGGTTGGCTGGCTGTTTAAGGAGTCATTTTTGTTCCTTGAAGACTCACAAAATGCCAGCACAAACTGCATTCAACCATAAAGCAAATAATCATTTGATTCACTCACACACATATGTGAAATCAGCTGTTGTTTTCATTGAAGATTCATTTAGACTGTCAACCAAACATAAGTGCTAAGACTGGGAGAAGGGCAAATCAGAAAAGAAGAATACAAATAAGCATTTAGGAAAAAACTGAATATGATAAAAAAGATTAAAATAAAAAATTAGAGCCATTGACAAATATTGCAGGGTGATAGCACAACAGAGGGACGCAAACATTTATTTATTAGTCATGATTGGAAATATTAGCAAAACCTGGAAGTTGCAGAACAGTGTTAGAAGATATTCTTGAAGATGCCCCTCGGCAAAACAGAGATGCCTGAGGGACTCTTTCCTGCTGAGGATGTAAATGAAATATCTGATAATATATTCCCTATTGTTCATCCCATTCCCACTGTATTACAAACACATAGGTATGGAAAGGTACACACATGTAGGTATTTACATACTTTTGTAGATATTTACACACAGACATACACACAGACACACATGCACACTAGCAGCAACTGTCAAACAAGCAAACAAGAAATTATTACCTAATTTTAATGACAAGTAGAGGCCTAGCTTCCTGAAGTTCATTTGAATAAAATCTCATATAGCATTATCATGTTGTCAAAATACAAAATATTTGTGAAGCCTTTCAGCATAAAAGTTTTTTGACTGGTTTTTCTTAAGCAAAAAAAGAGGTTTTGGCAATTCACAGTTCCACTTAACTCACATAGTTTTTCTATAAGAAATGTGTAAAATTAAATTTAGTCTCTAAAGTCAGCAGTCTGTACATTTACCCCCCGTATTTTCTTGTGTCATTACTTGAAATGAAAGCTCATCTGTTACTTCTGAAAGATGAAACACAATACACATGACATAATTGAAAATATCATGTTGGAAGTTATCGTTATATTGATGGGGGTTGGTGTACCTGAGATGGGGATATGCTTTTTAGTGTTTATGACCAAACCTACTGTGTGAGAATAGCTTTTTGAAGATGCTGTTTCTGATTTGTCATAATTTTTGAGCAGATTCACAGGAAAGCAGATCCCAGGGGCTGAGAGATAGACTTAATAATAAATCTTACAAGCATTTAGACAAATATTCTTTCTGAACGGGATTGTCTGTGTAGTTCATTGGCAGAAAATTCATGCAATTTGCTATTTACAAGGTAATGTGCTCTTCCATCACTGTTCAGCATCTGCTGTTTTAAGGATCCTTGAAGTCATGATGTGAAGGCTGCATTAGGTGAAAGAACATTTTACAACTGAATGTTGCAAAGACTATTTCTGTCAGACTTCATTGTGAACTGCTGCCTTGCAGAGTAGGCAGTTATAAATGACAGCAGTAAATAAATGGAGTAAAATGCAACACATAAATAAGTGTTTAGCACTTAGAAATATGATCAGTTTGCTACTACTGAAGAAATAAAAGAAGTATTTGACACATCATTTATTGAGAAAGAAGAATGGTATTATAGAATAGCACTGTACCACAAATACGTTCTGGAATATCTTTTAATTTTTTACTTTTCTTTTTTATGAAAGGCTGCAAGTCTTTCAGTATTTTCTTCTATTCATTGAATGCGTAGTGAATATTGACTATACAATACTGGATGAGATTCCTTACTTTTGTATGCATATGTTTAAACCTTAGATATCTGAAGTGAGATGGAAAGATCCCTTTATTATCAAGTGAGAAGTTATGGACATGCCTAACAAAGATCCATTTAACTGGAATCCTTGCTCTCCTTCTCACATGAATAGAACCATGTTCTTGAGCGGATTTCTATCCATTAACTCAAGGACAGGATAGGATGAAAAGTTTTGACTTTCAATCATCTGCAATAAAGGCTGGCAAATCCGACACGTTATTTCCAAAACTAGGTGATTTCAAAGACCAATTCTTAATAGTATTGTGTGTAATTCAGCAAGAGTCTTAATATATTCTGTAATTCTGAAACTTCTGGACAAATAAAAAACCTTATGCATAACAAGATTTTTAAAAGTTTTTTTTTGATTGGTTTGTTTTTTTAGGTTTTGGGGGGTTTGTTTAATGTTTATGTGCCAAAGCAATTAATGCTGATGGAGATGGTGAGTGGACACAAGATCTTGCTTTAATTTGTTGAATTTTAACGGAATTTTAACTGAAAACAAAAATAACAATTTCTAAAATGCATGCGGGGGAAAGATATTTTCATCAAATAGTTTAAGAGACTTTATAATTCCTTGCTGCAAGACATGAGGAGATCAGAAAGATGAAATAGTAATAGTTACTCCTTGTACTCACCTAGAATGGGATAAGGCAGGCATTTTTGCTAAATAGATTTCAGCTAAGAAAGACTGATATATTTTCCTCAATCTATTCAAGATAAATAATAAAAATATTGCGGTCCTCTCAGGCTACAGGCTCTACTAACATCAGTATTGTTTCAAAATAAGGTGTTTTGTAAATTTAAATTTACAGGCTATTTGGTCAAGATTCAAGCAAGTGAGATTTCTACATCACTTTTTGTAGCTATGAATACAGACATATTTGTGCAGACAGATCTTAGACACTTAAAAGTCTATCATTTTCCATAGAGAGGGATTATTTTGCATAATAGGAACTGATGTTTATTCACTGGAAGTTGTTTTCTGCAATAGAAAATTATTTGAAAGAAAAGAGGGATTCTAAGGCTCTTCAGACAGACAACCATTTCTTTTTTTTGTTCTTATGTAAACCTTTTTCTTCTCTGTGCTTCTTCTTTCTGTTTTGGTTTGTTTTGTCTGTTTGTATGTTCATTTGTTTTTCTTTTTCACCTCTTGTTCAGTGTCAGAAAAGCTGGACAGTTCAGCAAAGCACAGCACAATTGAATACTTACAGGGCAAGAAGGAGTGGAAACACTGATGAAGATGTTTAGGCAGCATCTTTGACAATCTTAGTTACAAAACCTGAATATTAAATCACTCTGAGAAATTGGAAATTATTTCTCTTCAAAGCATGAACTTTTGATATCTAACTGCTAGCTGTATAATTGCCAAGGTTACAAGACAACATTCTTAAGTTAAAAATATTTCCTTTACTGTATAAGGTGTTTAATTTCTGATCTCTGTGGAATTGCACATTATATCCATAGTTAGTTATGATTTTGCTTAGGAACCTTAAAGCCTCACAATGTTGCCTCTATTTTGCAAGCAGTGTCTTTAAGTAGGTTGTCTTAATAGTGTCTTGAGGGCTGATTTGCAGATATGTCTGACATTGTAGCCAGTGAAGAGAATTTTGCATTCTTACCCAACAGTGTTTAGTTCATACTAAAGCAAAATTACTGAAAGCTGTACTTCCAACAGGTGCATGTACTTCCTGTGCTGGGGGCCCAGAGCTGGTCACAGTACTCCAGGTGGGGTCCCACGAGAGTAGAGTCGATGGGCAGAACCATGTCCCATAACCTGTTGGCCACTCTTTGGATGCAGTGCAGGATGTGATTTGTTTACGGGGCTGCAAGTGCATGTTGCTGGCTCGTGTCCAGCTTTTCATCCATCAAAACCTCCAAGTCCTTCTCGTTAGTGCTGCTCTTTACTTGTTTATCTCTTGTATTGATTACAGGTGTTGCTCTGACCCAGGTGCAGCACCTTGCACTTGGCCTTGTTGAACCTCATGAATTTCCCACGGGCCCCATTCTCCAGGCTTTTCCAAGTCCCTCTGGATGGCATTCTGTCCTTGAGCTGTGTCAACTGCACTGCTTGGCTTGGTGTTTTCTGGAAATTTGCTGAGGGTCCTCCACTGTGTGTTACACCAATGAATCTAATAAACAGAGCAAGTCCTGGTACTGACCTTCTGACACCACTTGTCACTGATTTCCATCCAGACATTGACCATAACCCTCTGCATGTCACCATCCAACCAATTTCTTATCCACCTATGAGTGCACCCATCAAATGCATCTCTCTCCAGTTTGAGAGAAGGCTGTTGTGGGACACCATATCAAAGGCTTTACAGACATCCATAAAAATGACCCCTGTAGCCCTTCCCTCATCCACTGATGCAGTCATTCCATCATAGAAGGCCATTGGATTTGTCAGGCAGGACTTGACCTTGGTATAACCTTGCTGGCTATCCTGAATCATAGCTAAGCTTCTAGGAGGCTTTAATGAAGGTTCCGTGATCTTACCTGGCACAGAGGTGAGGCAGAAAGGTCAGTAGTTCTCAGGTGGCCTAAGTATAGTGAAAAAGAAATTTGAATCCCATCTGTGCATTTCTAGCTTTCCTTCCTTTTAACATAGCCCTTGTAAAATCTGGTTTTCAGATGTTTTTTTCTGTGGTTAGTAGTTTTGTCAATTAATTTAACAGTAAATGCTTCTTTATTTGTGTTTATTATCTTTTTACTTTGTAGAGCACAGTCAGATTAAGTTAATTTGTAGCAATATATTGTCCTTTTCTTCACTTACAAAGCTACACTACGGACTGAATGTAATGATTTTTCTTGACTGTAATGCTTGAACTACTTTATGCTCCTGTGCTTAATACAGTTCTCAACTTGTTTGATTCCTTTCAGAATTTTGTGGCAGCTTGACTTTGAATGTGGCTGAGAAGTCAGATTTATTTTCCCTGCAACAATCTGCCACAACATTTTGTGTATGTTTTTCTTTTGCCAAGTACACAGCTTTCATGTTTCCCCCCCACCCCCCTTAAAGGAATGGCTTTGAAAACAACTGGCAGTTTGCAGCCCTGCTATTCAGTGTTTCAGTTCTGGATTTTTAAGCTGGTTATATATCACAATATTCTCTTTTATGCTTAGAGCTACTGCACAGTCTTAAACACAAACTGTAGCAGTCAGTGAGCTCTATTTTCAGTAAGTAAAAATTAAAAACAGAGGAGAAACAGGAAGAATGAAATGTAAATTTCCAGTTTCCTCTCTCATTTTTACGATTAGTTTCAAATTACTGAACAGTACTAGGTCTTTTTTTTTTTTTTTTTAAGACAGTGGTCTTTAAGACCCTGAAAGAATTTATTTTTATTTATGAAAGAGGATTACAGGGAAATTGGCCTGTTAATGGAAAAGCAGAGAAGCAATATCATGTAACAAGCAATTTTTGCAGTGATTTTAAATATGCTTGTTGCTTGTACACAATTTTTCTTAAGTAGCTGGAAGATAAGATTGACACCTTCATTCATCACTGTGCGTGCATGTGATAGCAGTTATGAGGATGAAAGCATTCCTTATTTTGTTCTATCACACTGCCAGGTCCAGGGACTCCTTCCTTATTTTCTTTTTTTTTTCTTTCTCTTTTACTTAAAACAAAGAACAGTAAATATGTCATTCCTAGCCAGTTTTACACCAAATCTATGTGAAAGTCAATATTTCTATATAGTTAAATATGCATATAATTTTCCAGTCAACATTTTTAATGTGAGCCATTTAAATGTTAACAGCTAAACATATCTGGGAATAGCATGGGAATGTTTCTGTGATTGAGACTAGTTTTGTGTGCTGCAAATTCTTCCTGCTTCTCTTTCAGCAGCAGCACGATAAGCCTCCAAAAGCAAAGGTGTTAATTGAAGCTGTTGCTCATGGAAGACCTCAGCCCTTAAAAAGGTCATTTTGTAGAATCATATGAATGGTTCTGTTAAACTAATAAGGAAACAGAAAATTCAGATAAATAATTCATCAGTTCTAACATGGTTAGTTTTCAAGTCTAGTCCTTTTTATCAACTAAATTCTAAGCATAATAATAAGAGCAGGAGCGTGGCCCTCATTTCCAGTCTCTTTCAGTTGCTTTGTGAAGGTAAGTGTATGTGGGTGAAACCAGATGATGACGACAGCTGTGAAATATTATCAGTCATCTCAGCCTTTAAGTGTATTGTCAGGAAAAAAAGAGAAAATAAATATTCTCAAGTTTCAAGGGACATGGAATACAGTTTGATGTGAGCCTTGCCACTGAAACTGTAGATGACTTGATATAAAATATCTTTACTGAATGAGGTAATGAAAATCCTTATCAACGTAATTCAGAGGATTAAAGATTAATCATCTCACATAAGAATAAGAGTAGCTTTCATTTCTCTCTCACTTTATTTTTGAGTTTTCAAAGTGTCTTATGTGAACAAAGCTAAATAGTATATGTAATCTAGACTACAATTTCTGTTTCTTCCACCTATAAAAAGTTAACAGAAAACTAAAAAAAAAAAAAAAAATCCAAATAGTAAAATATTGTCAGTTAATCAAAAACCTAGTGAAATAAAAATAAAGGACAAGCTTTTATTTTTTTCAGGCTATTTTTAGAAAAAAATTCAAAACATGTTGGGAAATTTTTTCTTTGAATGTGCCTTTTGAAGAAAAATAAGTTCATTAAATTTGAATGTGTCATTTAAAAGCAAAATATGGGCAGAAAAGTAAACTTAATTTTTTCATTATTATAATCTATAGTCTATATAGATATATAGTCTATATAGTCTATAGTCTATTATAATCTATAGACTTCCTTAGGATTGAATAATAGACAGTAATAGCTAGGTTCTACTTCTAGTTATTTCAAACACTTTCTTCAAATGCAGGATACGAAGCTTTTCCTCACTTCCCTTTCTCAAAAGAGGTCTCAGTTAAAATAAAGTTCTGACAAGTTTTCTTCAAGGATCTTTGGCTCCACCTTGTGTCCTTTGTGTTTTCCTAAAGAAGCTGGTATGTCATGAAAAAATGTGAAAGAAAAATATAGATAAAATATGGATGATTTTCTGCTAAAACTTAGAGGGAAGCTTTACCATTGGCATCTGTCATGTCGGATTTGACCTCATTTTCCACTAAGGAGAGATGGAACTCAGAAAGTAGTGTATTTTCCATTTTTTAATAATTACAGAATTTAAAAGACAATAACATTTCAAACGGAGAGATACATAAACTACTCAGAAATGTTTTCTGTGTATACCAGTAAACACATTATTTACTGGAATAAATCTTCAATTGATGTAAGTGAATTGTTGAATTTAAGTGGAGTTTGACTAGGGAGGTAGGAAAAGTAGTCAATGGCAATGTGCTCTGCTCATCTAGGGTTGTGCCTAAACTTTGAAAGAACCCAATTTTACAAATTACCATTTTAGATTCAGCTAGGCTGAAGTCAGTTTTATGAAAACCCATCTCTGGTTTTATGTTCTACTGTACAGGAATTCTTTCTCCACAAAAGAATGGTATGAAGGAGAAGTCTCTGGTCTAACATTAGGCAAGTGTTTTTCAGACAAGTCAGACATAGAATTTCATGTATCCTAACATGAAATCTGTATCCTAACTTTTTATGTCTTTATCCTTCCCTTTAAAGTTATACTGACAATTATGTGCTGAACAATAATTGCTAGAACAGCAAGTGGTGTATAATGAACGTGAATATTTCATAGAGTTATCTTTCTAAAATCAGTCAGTGTTTCCCTCTTCCCTTTTAGGTGCTAACACCGGGAATCAGTTGGGGCTGGGGGGCCTAACCCTGTTAGAAGTGAATATTACACTTTGCTATTTCATTTATGTGCCTTGTCTTATGGTGCACATCAGATCATCCAGACTCCTCCAACGAATATCAAAGATACCAGGTAAGAGTTTGGGCTTTTGGAAACTTCCCTCACAAACTTTTCCGAAGCCTCACTATATGAAATGTGTGTCCCAAAGCAGCCAGTAATGACTTCAGGAAATGGGAGTATCTCAGTTCTTCTAACTTACCCAGAATATTCTAAGTGTAATAGATTGCATGTAGCCAACATATATGACAAGAAAATTTTAGTTTACACTCTAGGAAGAAATTGAACATGTTTGCAATAAACAAAGTCATCTTTGTGTTTTCTCAACTTTCTGTATTTATTTCATTCTTTGTAGTTTTTGCTCAGCTATTTCCATTTACTCAACTTTTGTTCTTCTGTTAGTTCTAAGATATTATTTAATTTGGGTTGGTGTTTTGGGGTTGTTTGTGGGTTTTTTTGGTTTGTTGATTTGGGGTTTTTCTGCCCTCTTTGTCTTCTCTGGGAATTTTTCTTGGGCAAGAGATGCTGCTGAGAATTTATATTAGTTTTTTCTTCCTAAAAATGAGACATCAGATTTGGTTCCATGATTTGTACAAACATCCACCTGTTTTTTTTTTGTTGTTTTGTTTATTGGATTTGGGATTTTAATGCATGGTTACTGGTCTTTATCACTGAAGAGAAGAATTTTCCCATTTGAACTTTTATCAACCAAACTATGCCATAATTTTTAATGCAAAGATTTTTTTTTTGTACACCTTTGTTAAGGAAGGACATATTGAAAATAATTGGGTAGACTAGAGTGCAAAATTAAGCTCAACCACAGAGAAAAAATGAGTGCTCTGTAAGGCAAGAAAGGAAAGAGTAAAAACTCTGTACTCATTTTACTATATTTTCCTCCAAATGACACATTTTTCTTTTCCCAGACCTCCTCGTCACTTGTCCCTGGGATCATAACAACTATTGTGTTCTCTGAAGCAAGGGAAAAAAAAGGACTCAGCAAACTGCTATGCTGTCCAGAATATGGGACCTTATTATTGACATTTCTGCTTTCTTTGGCTTCTGTTAAAGAGCTGTCATTTCCTGATATACAAGCCACAGATTGAATGCTGATTGCTGTGGTAGCTACAGACATGCTTCTATGAGAATAAATCAGTCTGCTGTACAGTTTTCAGTAAGTTTCAAGGGCTCAAATGTGCAACATTTCTGGTTTAAGGCCAACGGAATCTGACCTAACTGTTCTTTTTCTCTTCTAGCCACACAGCTTCTTTTCTAGCCTATGCAACTTCAGAATTGCTCTCAGTCATAAGAAGGAAAGTTACAGTGTAGCTAGTAAGGCATTTTGAGCTTGATTTTATTAAGAGCTGATTACAACAAGGTATATTAGCAGAGACTTTGCTATTAATAATGCCACTCTTTCTAATGGACATATTGATAATACCAAGACTCTTCACCACACTCAATGCAGCAAGTCCCGGATCTGTCGTTCAAATCAGGAAGAAGTCAGAAATCAGAGCTAGATAAAGCAATGACCAAAGCAAACCCCATAAAAAATGAAGGACTATATCATGACAGAATCACAGAATCTGCTGAATTGGAATGGACACACAAGGATCATCAAATCTTATTCTTGGCCCTGCACAGAACTCTCCCCAGGAATCACACCATCTGTCCAAGAGTGTTGTCAAAATATGACTTAAATTCTGTCAGGCTTGATGCTGTGACCACGTCCCTGAGAAGCCTGTTGCAGTGCTCAGCCACCCTCTGGCTGAAGAACTGAAACCTTTTCCTAATATCCAACCTAAACCCTCCCTGACACAACTTCAGGCCACTCCCTCGGGTTCTCTCACTGGTCACCACAAAGAAGGGATCAGTGTCTGCCCCTCCTCTTTCCCTCAGGAAAAATTTGTAACTGCAATGAGGTGTCCCCTCAGTCTCCTCTTCTCCAGGCTGAGCAGACCAAGTGACATCGGGTGCTCTTCATAAAACTGTAAGGCCTCAAGGCCTTTCACCATCTTTGTGGCCTTCCTTTGGATACTTCCTAATAGCTTTGTATCTTTCTGACATTGTGGCACCCAAAACTGTCCCCAGCACTCGAGATGAGGCTGCCCCAGCTCAGAGCAGAGCAGGAAAATCCCCTCCCTTGCCTGGCTCGCGATGCTGTGCCTGATACCCCCCAGGACAGGGCTGGCTGACTTCAGGGCACTCCAGGGCAGTGCTGACTCAGGTTCAACTTTCTGTCAACCAGGACCCGCAGGTCCTTTTCCATGATGTTACTCTCCAGCACCTCATTCCCCAGTCTGTCCACATATCTAGAGACAAAGCAAAACAATTCAGACTTGAAGTCCATCTAATTTAAGTTAGGTTGATCTCAATATTCAAAGACAATGCTTTGAATACTCAGCTTAATTCACTGAAAGAGTTTTATTGTGAATGAAGGCTATTCAGTTAGGAAAATGAATAGATTTTGATTATACTCAGTAAAGGATCAAGCTGTGTCATGATCAAAGAGTGTCAATTACCTTACATATATTTTCCTGGTAAAATTCAAGAAAATCATTAGAGTCTACTTCTATGTCTCTTCTAATAAGCTATAGCAAAATTGTCAATTAATTAACAATGTAATATTCATATTCTTCTAGCATGAAATAAAAGCAGAGCTCAAGGAAGTGATTTCTAAGTGTATGAATGCTATGACTGCAAATATCTTATTGGGATTGTCACTAGTGATCATTTTTTGAGATCCTGTTGAGATGGTTAATGGTATATGTATGGCTGTCACCAATCCCTGAGTCTCCCAGGGGCTTGAAGCAGAATATTTCCTACCTTTTTCTTGATGTTCCTGAAGGACATTGGGAACTTCTACTCTCTAAAGTCAAGTCCTACTAATATACATACACACAAAAGAATCTAGAGAACAGTATCTCTAAATAAAGTAATGCTAATTTTGTCTATGAAAATATAAGCCTTTAAAGTAAATCTCCCTTTTGTCCACCATATTGTCCCCTCCTCTTAAATACTTCTTTCCAGCCCAGGCACTTTCAGAGGTTTTTGTAGTTGAAACAACTTAACTGCACACATCTAAGGTTTGGTTCCCAGTCCTGCAGGCAGTTCTTATCAGCTCCTGTGTTCAGGTATATCCCCAACAATATCCTAGCACTAAAAAGACCTGGATGCCCGCCAAACTGGTTTATGTGGTAGGGTCTTCAGGAAGAAAATCCGGCCATAAGCAGCAAAATGACATTTTGACGTGACACGTCCCCCTTCAGCAGAAGTCTCCCAGAGTACAGCAGTGTTTAAAGTGTCTCTATATTGTTTCTTGCCCTGCCTGTTCCAATCTGAACTCCATAAATGTTTTAAAGGGCAAAATATTTCAAAGATCAAAATATTTCAAGGTTCTTTCACAAAAGGCTATTAAAAGGCTCTTAAAAACACCAGTGAGTAATGGGATACAAGGAAAGGTCATCAGATTAAGGGGAAACTCTTGGGAAGAGAATAAATGGGGGGTAGGAAAAAATTCTCATTTTTCAGTGTCAGGAGGTCACAGCAAAAAAGGACTGTGGCCAGGAGTTGTGTTGTGGCCTGTCCTCTAATATGTGATATTGTAAGGAGACTGAACAATACAATAATCTTCTTCACTAGTAACTTATTCAAGAATATAAAGGCAGGAACAAGAACTGCAAAGGAATCTTTCAATGTTCATCAAGAAATTGGCATATTAAGTTCAGTTTAGATAAAAGTAATGGCATGTACTTGAAAATGGACAGTCCAAAATGTACACATATAATGGTGTACTCTGAGCTACCTATAAGAACACAGGAATAAGATCTGATTTTTTTTAAGTAGTTCTGCAGATCCATAAGTTTGATTATAATTATGCCTCATCTCTGACACTTTTTTGAGTGAATAGTTAACTTCAGAAGGTTAATAATGTAGGTTACTTGCCAGTTAATGGCAAGAAAAGCTTAGCCATCTTTTGTTCAAGCTCATTTAACTTTTTGGAGCCTAAGATTTCCCTCAGAAAACTGCAAAATAAGCAATGGGAGCCAATTATTCAAGTTAAGTGGGCAGTAAGAATGCATCATTTACTTTTTAGCCTTCATTAAGTCTGGGCCTTAAGACTGTCTCTCAGAGGTGGTACAAAGGGTGTTGCCTAGCAAAGGATAGCAAGCAAGGAGAAGGTAAAGACAGACACAGTCATCCTATGGCCAGCTTGGAAACAGAATCTATTCATATATGGGAAGATTTTAATAATTACAGAGGTTATTTGGGTAACCAATTACTGTTGACTTACTTTCAGAAAGGGGTGGCCTAATTTCAGAGGATAAATATAACATTGCTGTTAAGAGCTTTGAATTTAGCCTATTTGAACATATTGCTTTATTGCTTTAGACTAGGCAAATTAGAAAAAAAAAGTCATTAAAACTGTTGATGTGATCTTGTAAATATTTTTTTTTAATTTTTAAAAATTATTTTTATTTTTGTAATGAAAACCATTTTGGCTGAAAAATGCAAAGAAATTTTATCAACACAAGATTTCAACTTTTGAAATATTGCTTTGACAAGCAGTCATGTAAAGAAATTTAAAAAAAAATCTAATAGAAATTAGTTGCAGTTGGCTTTCAAAATTATTTAAGTACTTATTTAAAGGCTCACAAATCCTACAAAAACCCCACATTTTATGCTCTTACAAGGAATAAACAAACAAACACAGTGTTGTAATCAAATATACAGAAACTGTATAACTAATGTTTTGTGTGCAAATATACTTCAGTGTGTTAAATTTTTTTGAGTGGTTATCAATGCAGCTTTAAATTTCTCTTATGGTAGTTACGCTTGATTTGATATATTGATGAAGAGACTTCAGAGATGGCTCTGTGCTCTGAGATCCCCATAAATAGGAATGGTACCTGGAACTTCTACAGGTTTACATGATCACAAAACTGGAATCAAATCCAGAAAATTATGCCAAAGAAACAAAAAGTTGTTTTCATTGTCTTGCTGTTTGGCTGACAGCAAAAAGTTTGTCTGTTTTGCCACTTATACCATAATCAGTTAAATAATTTTTTTCTTTTTTTTTTTTGCAATCAAATTAATTTCTGAGAATAATCACAATGGTCACTGGAAAATAAGGGATGCCAAGTGCTTGAATATTTGTCTTGTGCCTGTAAAAGTTAATGTTCTTCCACCTGTTAGTAATGGGAAAATTATAATATGGAGAGTAATGTAATTAAAGAGCAAAACAGATGGTATCTTCAGTGAGAAAATTATCCATAGCTGTTGAATCCTAGAGCATAAATTAACTCTTGTTCATACAGAGGACACTATTTTAGTAAACTTGGATGCGTAAAATTAAATACTGTACATGTTGACTCAGCTTCTCAGCCAGAAGCAGGGGCAAAAGCTTTCCAATGAAACCAGGTCCAGGGCAGGAAATGCTTGCAAGGATAATTTCGAGGCACTTCAGGCAAGAATATGAATTTGAGACTTTGCTTTGCAGATCTCTGGCCATTCAGTGCTGTGATGTCTTTGATCTTTTGCAGGTCCAGGATATTTTTAGGTTGTTGCACTACCCTTCCTGTCTGCAGAGGTTGGTCACTGTTGTGGTCCTGCTTTGAGAGTGGAGGCTTGGCACATTCTAGCTGTCTTTAGGAAAAAAATCTGCCATTGGAGGCCAGAAGATGTAGAATTCAGTTTATGTATTTGTAGTATAGCCTGGGTACTGTGCAGTATATTTTTTCTTACAAAGATGGTAAGTTGGATTTGTTTAGTTTTGAGGTGTGGGTCAGGTGGGTTGCAGAGTCTGACTCTGCCCTTGCTGCAATGAAAGACACTCAGAAGATTATGTAGAACAATGTAGGGGAGCCAGCAGTGTGATAAAGCCATAAATGAGGCAACATGCAGCATGAGTGAAGACATAGAGTGGACAAAAACACATGAATGATTTTTCTTTGGAAATGGCACAAAACCACAGCCCAAAGCTCAGCTTTCCCTGTCCCCTTACTGCCACCTCTTTTTGTAAAAAAGCATAGCTACTGCTGCATTCACTGTGTACAAAATACACTCAGTAATCTGACCCCATTGCTAGGAAATTAAGATTGTAAATTACTAATGAACTGTGTGCTTGGCCTCTTGCAAACTCACTTGATCTTTTCTCACACTCAAGGGGAAGCTGTATAGCTGTGGGTAGAACAGAGCTGAGCCTCAGATAGGAATGAGCTTGGAGCACAAACAAAGCATCTGTGTCCAAAATTAACTTGTGTTTGCCTGCCAAGGAAATCGTGAACAGTATGATACCACAGAAGGGAAGAAACAGCTTGTTTTTGGCATTAAAAAGACAAAACAAAACAAGATGCTTACCAGACCTATTATAGTTTTCATAGGACGTGATGTTTTTCATGCCAGTGACTCCTTTATTTGTATTGGAAATAGAGGATCAGAAGCTGATGCATCTGTATATTCTCTGCCATGCTTGACAGTTGCCTACTTACAGTTATCAAAGCCATGCCTTGAGCCTATTGAAAATCCTGTTAATGAATCACACACCAGGCAATGGGATTCCCTCTTGCTTCTGATGGTGCTGCTGAGATGAAAGGCAGTTCTTTGCTGATATACAGATGTTTTGTGCAATTAGTGTCCTGTCCTGATAGTTGTGGAATGAGCACCATCCAAATCACTCATGTTATGAAGAAACAAGAACTTTATTTTCTTGCTTGTCATTATGTGTAATGGTGAGAGTTAACTGATACAATTAGCACTGGATTGCTTTTCATCATGCAAATCCAAGCTAATCCTGTTCCAGAGGTCTGTCTCCAATTAGGAAACAGTGAATCAAAATGATAATTTCTACACTGCAGTGATGCCTCTTGGGCTATTTTGTCATTTAATCTGCTTTTGTGATGGACCATAGGACTCCAGCTCTCATTCATTTTAATGAGAGAATAATTTCACATGGTCAAGGCTTTATCTCCCTTTGTTTGTTACCCACTTTGTGCTTTAGAAGAAGCTTTTCCCCCAAAAGGTTTCAGATATATTCTGTGATGACATACAGACTCTGTGCACAAGCACCCTCACTATTCCATTTGACATTGGGGATTATGTGAAACTAAAAATTTTATTATGAGCCTAAGGCTTGATTACTTCTGCTACTTTTTTTTTTCTTTTTTCTTTTTTTTTTTTTTTTNTTTTTTTTTTTTTTTTTTTTTTTTTTTCCCCCACTTTCAGCTTCAAGTGCAGTTCCAGGAAAGTGACACACATGTGATCCATAAGGCAGCAGGACTGAACTTTGGCAATCCTCTGTTTGAAAAGAAATGCTTTGGGTAAAGGATGTCATCAAACCAAGGAAAATAGCCCATCCAGGCAGGTTGTCAGCAAACAAAATCATTGTGGATATTGGTCATATGCTGAGGCTGATCAAGACTTAACTAACAAAGTGATCTTCAAACCGGATAGGAGGACCACTGCCTTATCCATCATTTTTAGGAGAATGAGAAAGTTCATGTTCTATGGAAGAGGATAGATGGAGGGAAGAAGAGATAGATGGAGGAAGAGGAAATGTTCAAGACTGGAGAGAAGACTAGTGCGAGGTATGAGACTGTTGTACTATTATTGGCTGAATATGTGCATTGGGCTGTACAACAGAATGAGTTTCTTTTAAATCCTGAAAGTTGTCATGAAATCTGTGTATTGTGTCTTATTCTGCAGAAAAAGTCACGGTACCCACTGGTTTAGATGTTTAAGAGTGTGAATTATTTTATGTCTAATAAAACACACAGCTGTCAAAAAAAATGTATCAAAGCAAGAGACATTACTGTAGCCTACTGTATCATAAAATCTTTAACCATGCAATTCCAGCATGAAGGATCAAAATGCTGCAGCCAGAAAAGCCAATGAATCCTTTGGCCAGGGCTTTGAGAGTTGCCAATCTGGAAGCAGAAATAGGAAACCTG
>WEZZ01003692.1:2821-32605 GCA_013400585.1 Chloropsis cyanopogon
TGCAGCTGGATCAATCCCAGCCGAATCCAGCCGAATTAGCCCCAGCCTGTGATGTGATGTAAGCGCCCAGCGCTCGGCCCCGCTGTGCTGTCCCCAGCCTCCGGCAGTGCAGAGCCTGAGCTGGCCCTGCTCCCATCCCTGGAGATAAACCAGGGGGACAGGTGAAGTGTTTGCCTGGGAGCAGGTGAGGAGGGAGGGGAGCTCTGCCCTCCTTCATTTTTCTCCTCAGTTGCCGTGAGTGGTTTAATAACACTCACTTATGGGGCGCTCAGGCTGGCTGAGGGAAATCTTGCTCTGGGATCTTTTTAAAGCCGGTTCCTGCTGTAAACTGTGCCTTGTGCTGGTCTGGAGGGCTCTGAGAGACCCCCAGGAGCTCAGATCCTTCCTGCCCCTTCAGCTACTCCTGAAAATATCCCATCCCTTCGCAGCCCGCTGTGAGCGTGCGTGGGCAGGCGAAGCCCCATTTCCAGCACCCCTCCCGAGTGCTTTATTTACGTGCAGGCGGAGGAGTGAGAACACTCCAGACCCGGCGGCTGGTCTGGGAGACAGGCAGTCAGCGCGGGGCGGGACCCGGTGGGAGCCGCGGGGTCCGTGCCTTCCTGGCCTTGCCCAAAACGACCCCGGCTTTGGCTGGGAGGTGCCGGGGGGGCTCCTGTGGCGGGCAGGGCTCCGCTGTGGCGCTGCACCTGCAGCCCTGCTCGCAGAGCCGAGCGCTGGAAGCTGGAGAATCTGTGCGGAAGCTGCTGGAGAAAGGAGGGGCCAAACCCTGCGGCCCTGCCGGGGAAACCGCGCCGGCAGAGCCAGAACGGGCCCGTGGGGGGATGGATGGATGGATGGCCCTGCCGGGGACAGCCACCCTCCTCCGGTCACTGCTGCTGCTGCGGGGAGCTGCTCCTGCCGCCCTCGCCTGCGGCCGGGGCTCCTCGGTGCTGCGGGGAAAGTTGTGGCTGCCGGCTGTCGGGGCTTTGATGCTGCGAGCATTATGCAAGGCTGGATGTTTGAAGGGGTGTATTTTAGGAGAGGCTGCCCTGCGAGTTTGGCAAAGCTCTCTGGAGGTGGCAGGTGCTCTGCAGAGCTCCGGAGATGCTGATTATGCCAGAACCCACACCTCAGCTTACCTACAGCTGGGACAGGGCCTTGGCAGCAGGGTGGTCCCGGGACACCCTTTTCCTTGGCCTCCTCTCCAGGGTTTTGCATTTCTTGTTCGTGCTGCCTTGGCAGGTAGTTCCCATGTTTCAGGTGCAGCTCCCTGCAAAAAAGGTCTCACTGCTCTGTGTCCATATCCCAGCCTCATCTGTCCCGCCCTGGATCCAGGGGTGTTGCTCAGCAGCAGCAAAATAAGTTTTTTTGCACCCAGGGGTAGCTCTTACAAACTGGGCTGCACAAGGCAGGATGAGGCTCACTCAGCTCCAGGCTCCCTAAACCGGACAGGTTCTGCAGCATCCCGTTTCCAGGAAGAGGAGAAGGGAACTCATAAATAGAACAGGAGTTTGCAGTGCTTCCTCTTTCTCCCCACCCTGTCAGTGTGCATTTATTGATGCATCAGGGCGATCCTACGAAATTCTGAGGGCACCAACATCTTCCTTTTCCAAGAACAGGAATTCCTGGGGTGTGGGCTGTGCATGACAGCTGGGCACCCCCTGCCTGCCCCTCCCCAGCTCCTCAGGCCTCTTTGCTGGGCTGAGGCTGGTGATTGAGCCACAGCTTGCTGCAAAACTGAGCCTCCAACCCTGTGAGTCACTTCAGGGTGCCACCCTGGGGTAGTGCAGGGTGACCACGTCGAGGAGCTCAGAAGCACTCATGGGGCTCTGCTCCAGGCCAGGAGATGCAGCCCAGCCTTGTCCTGTTGCTCAGGTTTCCCCTGTTGCCCTTGATGCTTTAGACAGCTCTTCAGACTTAAACGCATCCTCCTGTGGTCCCATCCAGGGGATTTGTCCTTTCTCCAGCAGCTCTCACTGGGAGTTTCTTTAGAGGATCAAAGGTGTCAGTTGAGCCCTTCCCCTCTTGCTGGAGTTTTGTGAAATGCCTCAGAGCTGTTGGTTTCTGGAGGGTTCCTCACCTGGCAGGGCACAGAGGGATGTGTCTCCCCAGCAGGTCCTGCAGGCGTGGGCTGTTCTGCTTTGTTAATCCCAGTGGAGAAGGGGAAGCTGGTGCTGGCTGCTTTACTTAATACTCACATGATATTTTAAGGCTGTGTCGGGGAAGAGGGAGTGAGGGGCAGCTACAGCCATGTGCAGATCTCGTCTGGTGGTGGCCTGACTGTGCCAGGAGAAACCTCTGCAGCTGCAAGTCGCAACCAGTCATTGTCTCAACCTGTTGTATTGTTGCAGAAGGTCAGACCTTTAGGAAACACCCCAGTCAGGAGCTCTCTGTGCCCTTCTGCAGGGTTTTGCAGGGGTATTGTACTCACACCGTGCCCAGGGAGGGGCTGGGAAGCTGAGGGGTTCCCAGCAGGAGACCCTGGTTCTCTGAGGGCTGGCCTTTCAGCTCATGTGGCTCCCAGAGGCGTTCAGGGGAATTCAAATTTGACTAAATACCTCCTCGTTTCGGGGGGAAGGGAAGGAGTGAGTCAGGAGTGTAAATAACAGATTGTGGTCAGCTGTGCCTTTGCTGGCTGTGCTGGGGCCCAGCAGGAAAGTTTTTGGGGTGAGCACCACTCTTACCCACCCTGGAGGAGAGCTGGGGCTCCCTGTGCCTCCAAAGCCCGTGCTGGCCCTTCTTCCAAAGCCAGAGAGCAGAGAGTCATGTTCCATCATTCACCTTGCACTGAGGGGTGTCCTGTTCTCTGTCTGCACCAAATGGCTTCCCGGCCTCCCCGGAGCACCCTGGCCATTCCAGCACCAGCTCGAGGGAATCACAGGGTGTGGTGGGTTCACCTTGGCTGGAAAGTTACCTGAAATTCATCTCTTCAGCCCAAGGTTTGAAAGGTGGGTGGTGCCTTTCCTCCTTTCCTCTGGGAGTCCGTCTCCCCCAGATGGAGAGAGTCTTCATACCAGGGCCTGTAGTGACAGGACAAGGGGAAGTGGTTTTATGAGGGCAGGTTTAGATTAGATGTAAGAAAGAAATAACATGCTCAGAAGGCATTGAGGCCCTGGCACAGGGTGCCCAGAGCAGCTGTGGCTGCCCCATCTCTGGGAATGTCCAAGGCCAGGTTGGACAGGGCTTGGAGCAGCCTGGGGTAGGGGAAGGTGTCCCTGCCTGGGGTGGGGGGTGTGGAACTGGATGGGCTTTAAGGTCCCGTCCTACCCAAACCATTCCATGGTTCTGTGGCTCCTGGTGCCCACCAAGCTGCTCTGTCACTTCCCTCCTCTGCAGGAGAAACTAGGATGGAAAAAACCTCATGGATCAAGATAAAGGCAGTTTAATAAAGCAAAAGCAAAGGTCATGTGCAGAAACAAAGGGAAACAAAAGATTTATTCTCCACTTCCCATCAGCAGATGATGTCCAGCCACTTCCTGGGAAGTACCTTCAGGATTGTAGTGGCTGCTCCGGAAAGCCAGTGTCCTAATTAGAACTGCCCACCCTCTCTTCCTCTTTCCTCTTCGCTTTATGTGGTGTGGAATATCCCTTTGGTCGGTCTGGGACAGTCCCAGCAGTGTCCCCTCCCAGACTGCTGCCCACCCCCAGCTCCTGGTGTTGGGGGCAGCTCTGATGCTGTGAGCAGCAGGCAAAGCTCAGGGTGTTATCAGCCCCCTTCAGCCACCACAGAGGCTCTGTGGGGCTGCTGTGGGGCAGGTGGGCTCCAGCTCAGGCAGACTCAGGGCGTGGGGACATCGTCCCTGCGTGCCCAGGGCAGTGACCATCCCGGGGCAGGGCTTGCAGCTGAGCCTGTGGCAGTCACTGAGCCACTGCTCTCCCTTCTTCCCCCTTGGCAGCACTGCTGTGTCTGGGGTGTTCCCTGCCCCTGCAGAGCGAGTGACAGCTGCCAGCACCGGTGGGAACTGTCCCCAGTGTGTCCCCAGTGTGTCCCCAGTGTGTCCCCCCGTGTGCTTGGTGCACTGGTGTAAAACGAGCCGTGGACAGAGCCTGTGCTCAGCGAGCAGGGGGAGCCCAGAGCTGTGCCGGGGTGGGTGATGTGGGGACACCCTGGTGCCTGGGGGGGGGTTTGGTGTCCCAGCTCAGCCCACCGTGCCAGTGGTGACAGTGCCAGTGCTCGGTGACACTCCTCTGGAGAGCCCAGGGGTCCCCAGCGCTGCTGCGCCTGTGGAGGAGCGAGATTAAGGGAGCTCTGGGAGCCTGTGAGCTGGTGATAGGAGCTGGAGAAGGAGGGCAGAACGTGGAGGGTGCAGGTGGGGTTGTGGAGCCCCACAGAGGCTCAGGGCAGGCTCCTGCGCCTGGAGGAGAAGAGACGGTTTCAAAGTTGCCAGAGAAATGTTTGCAGAAGCTGGGGGCTGCTGGCTGGCAGTGAGATTTGGGTGCTAAAACTCTTGGGTGCTGAAACGCTTGGGTGCTTTTCAAATGTTTTTATCAGCCCACATCCCTGCCCTGAAATCGTGGCTTTGGAGGGGCCACCCCGAGGTCTGCCAGAGCTGAGGAACTGGAGGATTCCTTTGGGCGAGGGTTGATAACAGGGGAGGAAACCTGCTGTGGAGGAAGAGCTGGATCTTGAGACCAGACACAGCAGAGACACCCCGGAGCAAAGCCACTGGCGTGGGGACACCTCTGCCAGTGCCACCAGCAAGGGTGGGAACGGCACAGCAAAGAAACCAGCAAATAAACGTTCCCAGGAGTGCTCTGGTGCTGGGAACAGGGGTGTCTGACTCTCGAGTGTGCTGGAGTTATCTCTGTGGCCCTTCTGTCACCCCGAGGGTGGCCGTGCTGGGGTGGCTATCAGCAGGGCCGGATGGAGGAGGGGGCTGCTCCTGCTGGCTCCTGGCACTGGCTGAGCCGGGTTCCCTCGCTGGGCTGGAGGGAAATGTTTTGTCTCGTTCCTGGCAGGAATGTTTGTCCTACAACCTGGCTTATCGCTGCTGGCTGCAGGCTCGGTGGTGCTGAGAGCTCGGGGAACAAGTCCAGCTGCCCCCTTGTCCCAGGGAGCTGCTCAGGGAGCTGGGCCCTGGTGAGTGACTGTTGGGAGAGGATTTTGAAGTGCTGCCGCAGCTGGTGCCACAGAAGTGTAAATTGTGGCGATAATGAATTTAAACAGTCTCTTCCAATGCACACTTGTTGCAGTCCCACTTCCTTGTTGGGGGATGATCCAAACACACGCTCTGGCTCCCTTTTCCCCTGCTTTGCCATCTCAGAAAGAACAGCCACGGCATTTATTTTTTCCTCCCTGATCTGCCCATTGCTGGTGTCTGAGCTAAAAAACATCCAAACCGTTCCCTCCATGGATCTGAGAAAACCATTAGTTTAATTATGGCTGGAAGAGTGAAAGATGCCTGCTGTGAAGTAGGGGATGGGGATGGAATGGGAAAAGCAGAGCAGGTCTGTAATCACAGCCATTCCTCCCTGGTGAGCCCTAATGTCCATTAAGGCAGGATTACACTCCGTTGCAGCCTTGGCTTTGCTCCCTGCAGGGACCCTGTTGCCTGTGGCAGCTTCTGGACCTCAAGGCCCTCAGGAGCCAAAGCTTTTGTTTCAGCCCATTTATCAACAAAGGTTTGGAGAGCTGCTGCTGGGGTCAGGGATGGGCTGGCTTCCCACACAGGCTGCGGGTGGAATTTGGGAGTTTGGGATGTGGGTGTTGTGAGTCCTGTGGCAGCCAGAGCCCAGACTGGTGCTGGCCTGGCTTTTGGGGGGATGCCATGGAGCTGTTCCTCCCCTGAGACCTGCAGGTGACCTGGGGTAGCAGCAGAACGGGTGGATATTGGCCTGTTTGGCTCACATGCTTTCTCCCAAATTGCCCAACCACCCAACCAGACTTGTCTACAATACCCAGAGATGCTGGAGTTCCCTTGGGAATTAGAATTTTCCTTCTGTTTTGGGTCCCAAAGGCCTAATTTGTTCAAATAAAACCCGAAATCCACACAGAATACTCTGTGAAAACACAGCCTTGCTGAGTGGAGCTGGGTTAGACCTCATTCCTTCCCATCTTCACTGGGCTGCCTGAGTCAGCAGCAGCTTTTTCTCACCCATTGGGGCTCAAAACTGCCAGCATGGGTTTGATAAAAACCTCAGTGTTCTGAGATTAGGGCCAGACAGCTTCCAAGGGAGCAGCAGAGGAGCAGGGGATGGTTTGAGTTGAATCAAGTGTTGGTGGTTGATCCTCTCACTCCACTCAGGTCCCACCATCTGTTCTCCATGGTGTTGGATATCTCATGCACCTGATTTTTCAGTGTCTTCCAGCTGTGTGTTAAATCTTGTCATCTTCTGTTCTTTGGCTCTTTCCTGGGGCAGCAGAACTCGTGTGTTTCTGCTTGGGAAGGAAGAAACCACATTAAAAGCTGAGCAGATGGGCGTGCACACACTCGTTGCTGCCTGTTTGTCGGAAGAGGCAAGATCCAGGGCTGAGCCTTGCTTGGAGGGGAGCAGTGAGAATGAATCTGGTGCTGTGTCACCTCTGGTGGTACAAAAATCTGCTCTTGCATCGCCCCGTGTCTCCTGGGGTTCCTTCCCAGAACCTGCCTGCATGGGAAGGGCACGACTCAGTCCCATTTGAAGTTGGGGTGGTGTTTTGAGTGAAAAGTTGAAGAATGCAAAGTACTTTTTTAGTCAGAAGAGAACACACACATTTTCTTGGGTTGCCCAGGAGTGACTCACAAACATCTCAGCATCTGAGGTCTTTGTCTCCAGAAAGTTGCAATACAATCAACCTCCAGGGACAGCACTTAAATCCCACTTGACAGAGGGTGCTGCTGGGGAAATAACTCCCCTCTCTTGTGCAAGGCACACATTTGCAGAGCAGACCGTGGCAGGAGTTTATTTCCAGTGCCTGGAATTATTCTGCATTTTGGAGTCACGACATGCTAAATCTTAATGAGGGATTTGGAGAGAAGGCAAATTCCCACCCCACTGCTGGAGATTTAACAGCAGACACGCCAGGAGCACGGATTTAAGCACATGCAGGGCTTCAAAGAGAAGAGCTGGTGTTTCCAGCCCTGTTGGTGCCTCAGTTTCCCTTGGGAACACTTTTCCCACAGCAGCCTCGGTCCCTGGGGATGCGTTTGCGAGGAACAGCTCCTCTCCTGTCTCAGCTGCTGCGTGGAGGGAGAGCAGCTGCTCCCAGGAGCTGGGCTGGGTGTGAGGAGCGTGGTGGCTGGGGAGGTGCTGGAGTGGTGGCTGTGTGTGCTGGGGCAGAGGTGACAGGGGCCGGTGCCTGTGCTGGCTCCGGACGCGCTGCTGGCGTGTGCTGAGAGTGGTGTCACTTTGTCTGGGCTTGCACAGCCCGGTAGTAATCAGTGCTAATTGCAATTACCTCCTCCCTGCTGTCCGAGTGGAGACCAACAGGTTATTTCCTGAAAAGCTTTTGTTTGTCTTTCCTGCCCGTGTTCCCGATAGGAAATCTGCCCTTCCTGGGGAGGGAGGTTGGCATCGTTCTGCCTGGGGAGTTTGTCTGTGCTCACCTCAGCCTGGCTCAGGTTTAACTCTCCCCAAGGCTTTGAGGGTCGGCAGGAGCTGGGAATGAAATGCTGTGTCCTGTGGTTGAGGGTGAGGAGCTGGGAGAGCAACTGGAGCCTTATTTTGGGTGACCAGGCACTGTCTCTTCACATCACCTTGAGTCCCTTCTGCTCCAGAGCATCCATCTGCCTCCAACGGTGTGATGGTTCCCTTTGCACCAGGCAGATGTTGGCTGGGAGGATTCTATTCCAGAAATCCCCTGTCACTGACCCCTCCTAACCCAGCTATTCATGGCATCCAGCGCCTTGGAGCAGCTGAAGGAATCTGGGAAGAGCGTGGCTGGTGAGAGTGAGTTATGTTTAGCTCCTTGTCCCTTTCTCTGGAGCTAAATAAGTTTTTCTAGACCTTAAACCTCCTCAAAATGCACAAGTCCAGCTGCTGTCACTGTTTTGAAGGCTGTAAACCTGGATGAGGATGCTGTTGCCCTGCAGAAAACTCTGTTTTCCATGGTCAGTGAGCTGTGCCTAGAAAACTCAGTTTTCCATGGCCTGGCTGTGAGCTGCACCCATCCAGAGCTGGTGGGGAAAAGTCAAAATGAGTCTTGAAACAGCAGCAGCGGAAATCTGGCTGTGGGTTTGTCCCCATGTGCCTCTGTGCCCAGCTCCTGCTGGGTGGGTGCCGTGGGTTGATAGAGACTCACAGTCCCGCCCTACAGAACGTGTGTGGAGCCTGCCCAGAGGCTCCGAACAGGTTTGGTGATTGCAGGCTGTGGTTTGGGAGCGGCTCTGGGACGTGCCCTGCCCGTTAGAGGAGCGCCGGGGCCGGGGTTCCCGCAGCACCAAACCCTCGAGGGGTTCCCCAAAGCTCAGCGGGGAAGGCTGGGTTTGGCACCTTGTCACAGGGCAGCTCTAGACCTGGGGAGAGGTGGAGGAGAGCTGCTGCGTGCACAGCTGGGCACAGCTGGGCCTGCAAGAGGATTTTCAGAGGTGTGGTGGCACCAAGCCTTGAAGCCTCCCAAGGCATCGCTGCTCATCGGTTCTGTGTTTTCCTCCCTACTTGGAAGGCTGCAGCCATGGGGGGACAGTCCAAGGGCCCTGGGTCTCAGTCTTTAATGGCAATTAGGCCTTCCTTATGTGCTGCTCTTGCAGAGTGTCCTTGGCTTCCCTTCTGGTGTGAAGGAGAAGCGTTATCTAAACGCAGGACTGGAAATTGGGAGCTGCTGGCTTCTCACACCAGCTCTCACGCCATTCACTTGGGGACTTGGGCAAGTCCATTTAATATCTTTTGTCTCTCATTTCCTTTTTACAGCTGGGAGGAAATTAATACCAGCTCTGTAAAAGACTCCCAATTGATCTGTTAATTTCTTGTGAGTGCTTCGATAAAACCAGGGTACGTGCTCTTGCTGCTCTCAAAAAAAAATGTGTTCAAGTGTTTCTGCTAAAGGCTTCTGTCCATGGATTGTTCTCAGGGCATGTTGTGGTTGTGTGTGGGCACTTTCTCCTCCCAGGTCTTCCCAGTCCTTCCCGGGGTCTGGGCAGTGAGGTTTGACTGGAGGAACGGCTGGTGGCTCCTTGGCTGTGGGCTCAGTGTGGGCTCTGCAGGGAATGCCAGGTGTTGGATCACCCCAAAGGCTCACCAGGCTCCTCAGAGCTGTCCACGGTGTTTGGAAAGAGGGGTGCAGCCCCTCGGGGTGGGGGAGAAGCACACCGAGGAGCAGCCTGTGCTGCAGGGAAGAGTGGGTGCTGAGCCTGGGTCGGGCCCCGGGAGGAGATCTCGGTGTTGTGGTTAATTCCCTGTGTAAACAGCTCATTTCTGAGTGCACACAGCGGGTTCTGGCGGGGGGCCGCCCATCCTGGCAGGCTGCAATCCAGGGTGCCTGCGGATGACTCAGAGCCGGGATCGGCGCGTCCCCTCCGCTCTGCAGCACTGCAGCGCTGCCACGGGGCCCGGCACACCTGCAGCACTCACATGCAGCCTCCCTGCACCCTCCCGGAGTGTGCTGGGGCAGCGACGTGGGGTTTGCCTTTGCAGGGGCACCGTGCTGCTCCTGGAGGCTGCCAGGGCAGGTGGGAGCTGGGCTCATCTGCATGCAGCTCCTGGCTCTGCCTGCTGCAGGATGCAGTGACGCCTTTGGTCGTGCTCCCCAGGCTGCTCAGCTTTTTGGGGACCTTGCTGCATCTCCAGGTCCAGCCCTACGTGGGAAGGACAGCCTCGGGGTTTCCTGGCAGTGCCATCATCATCATTGTCCCTGGGAATGTCTCTGCTGGTGCCCATGGCTGGGAGGGGGCTGCATCACCAGGGTTTGCAGTTTGGCACTCCCTGCATCCCTCTGGAGCGTGGCAGTGCCTGCTGTGGCTGGCAGGGGTTAGAGGCACACTCCTGCATGGTGTTGCTGCAGGCACTGAGGTACCAGAAGAGACTTTGTCCTTGCACTCAGTTGCCAGAAGCAGCTTTGCCCTTGCCCTGCGTTGCGGCCTGTGCCAGGGCTCAGCTGCTTGTCCTCTGTTCCCAGCTGTGTCGTGCCAGTGGCTGGTGCTGGGTGGGAAGGACTGTACCCCCCTCCCCTGCTCACCCTCCGTGCCCTGCCCCAACAGCTGCTTTGACAGCACACCAGACCCCATCTCATTGTCCCCATTAGCCTTACAGTGCATGAAATGGCTCTCAGTAGCTGCTCTCCAACAGGCTCCATGCACAGAGCAGCCCAGGCTTGTCCCCCAGACCCTCTCTGACCCATCCTTGGCAGCCTGACCTTGCAGGGAGCCATACCAGCATTGCTCCTGCTCTGGGAGCAATGGGACATCCATCCCCTCCGTGCCTGGAGCGTGGGAAGCTCTCAGCATCCTTCTGAGGAGAAAGCCTCTGGCTGCAGCTTATTCTGTGTTTGTCCTGCCCTGGGGTGTGGGCTCTGCTCCCCCGAGGTCCCCAGGGAGCAGTGAGGTTTGGGAAAGGCAGTGCACTGCTGCTCCCTCTGGCTGCCTCAGATGAGGTGTCTGCACCGTCTGCCCTTCCATAGAGGATTCCTCCAGGGCCTGCGCTGGGCGTGTCCTGCTGCAGGAGGGCAGTGGAGCTGTCAGACACCACAGCCCTGCTGCACCTGCCCGCCAGCCCCTCCTCTCCCCGTGGTGAGGGGAACATCTGCTGTTTCTCGGGGATGGAGGGCTCTCCCCTGGTGCTGCACTAGCCAGGCCTCCTCCTTTGGCTGGTCTGGCTGTACCTTCAGGGCTCGGCCAAGCCATTTCTCACGAGTCTTCCTCCATGGAGCCAGCTCAAGTTATGGGTTGTGGCTGCTTGGCTGAGCTGCAGCAAGCCTGGTACCTGGCAGTGTCTGCTTTTTGTCCTGTGCCTTTCAGGTTTTGAGTCACCCACGGGCTGATGCTATCAACCCTGTTCTTATCTCCTGCCGAGCAGGCAGGGTCCGGTCCGGCTGGCCGGGTCACCTTCCCACACTCAGCTGTGTCCCCGCGGGCGCTGGGGCTGGATCCCGGGGAGCTGGGCGGTGCCAGGCAGCCCTGGGGCTCCTATCGAAGGAGCTCCTTCCCTGTGCCCCAGGCTGTTTGCGTTAGGTGGGAACGAGGGGTGAAACCAGGGGCAGCTGGGTGCCGGCGAGGTGGGGCCGAGCTGGGTGAGCAAGGTCTGTAGGCACAGGGTGATAATGTCACACCGAGGGAAAATAAAACAGTCCCCTCCTCATCTGGCAAGGGGTCCTAATGGCTACTGACTGTGACAGCGTGGCTTCTGGGGACACTGTGTGCAGTCCAGCTGGGCAGGGTCACAGCCAGGCTGTGCTGGGCACCTTGGGCACACAGACCCGGGGGGACCAGCCAGGGCTTCATCCCATCCCACTGGATGAACTTGATCCTGACTCCTGAAAATGCCTGGAGGCCGTGGGGCAGTGCTGGGTGCTGCTGGTTTTCAACCCAGTCCTGAGCACCAGGCTGGTTGCAGCCCTGCCCACCCAAGTTTGGGGTGCGGGAGTGACCCCGAAATCAGGCCCGGATGTTTTGCTTTCCCTTCTGCCTGTGCTGGCTTTGCACGCTGTGCCCACGGCGAGGTTTGGAGGGTGGCTCAGTGGCACTCAGGTTGGGAGGGTGGCTCTGTGGCACTCAGGTTGGGAGGGTGGCTCTGTGGCACTCAGGCTGGGAGGGTGGCTCTGTGGCCCTCAGGTTGGGAGGGTGACTCTGTGGCACTCAGGTTGGGAGGGTGGCTCTGTGGCCCTCAGGTTGGGAGGGTGGCTCTGTGGCACTCAGGCTGGGAGGGTGGCTCTGTGGCCCCTGTGTGGGATCTGCGTTCACTCAGTGACTCACAAAAAGCAGCATCAATTAATTGCTTTCCTGGTTCTTGGCTTTGCTTCGTAATTAGCGACAACAAAATAATGAGGCTTGAATGAAACATTTGGTTTGTTCTGGAGGAAATTGTTTTATTCAGAAGCACTTTCTGTACCTGTGCCTTAACACAAAAAACAAGAAGTCAACTTCTCACCAGGAAATGGCATTTTGGGGTGGAAAATCAACGCTTTTCCGTTCTGGACATTGAAACCACTGGGTGCTTAAAAGGTTGCCCAAATCAACCCAGGCTACTGAAAACCAACCCAAAAAGAGCTGCAGGGGGGCACTGGGGTGACCTGGACCTGCCTTAAAACCCTGCCTGCTCCCTGGTGAAACAGAAGAGGGTTTGGCAAAGCCCAGACTGCGTCATGGCCCCACATGTGCCCTCCCAGTGGGATGGCTGTGGGAATCAGCCAGCTTGGAGCTCTGAGGGGCTGGAATTTCAGGGCAGGTGGTGACGTTGGAGCTTGTGAGAGGCAATGAACGTAATTTAAGTACAGTGGTTTTACCCCCTCTCCTGGCAGGGTCACACAAGCTGTGGCCTCGCTCTATTTATAGGTGTAAATCAGCAGCTATTTAATTCCTTTTGAGCAAGTTCAATTTTCATCCCCTTCCCTCGAGGCTTCCCCGTTACATCTGGTGCTGCTCTCTCCGTTCTCCTCGTTCCCTGTCTGTGCAGGGAGCCGCTGGATCCGGCTCCATTTTCCAAGGGAGAAGCACAGCAGGGCTGAGACATCCCCCATGGCCCTGCTGGAGCCCTCAGCAGTCAGCAGAGCCTGGCTGATCTTGGGGCAGCTGCTGGTCAGGCAAGTGCAGAGGGACACCCAGTGTGGTGTTTTCTGAGGGCAGAGGATAAATGGAAAGAAGCTGCAGCCAAACTCTGGAGGACTGGGATGGATTTTCCCCTGGGAGCCAGTTGCAAAATGTTCTGTATCACCATCCTCACAGGGCTTTAACCCTGCTGGGGTCTTACCCCCATCCTCGACCCTCCAGCTGCCCAAAGCACAGTGTGGGAAAGCCAGATCCCAGGGGCTGGGAGCTCTGCAGACCCTGGAGCCCAGCCCAGCCCTCCTTGCCTCCCCTCCCTGCTCCTCCAGCACGAAGGAAGGGCACGGTGCTGAGTCATGGCTGCGTGGATCACTCGTCCCCAGGGCTGGTGACACATCCGTGATTTTGGGGTTCAGCCAGTGTGGGGGCTCTCCGTGGTGCCTGTCCCACGGGAATGGGGGAAGGTGTGCACACCTCATCCCTCACCTGGGGCTGCTGCTGCCCCTCCGCAGGGCCCAGCCAGCCCGGTGTCCTGAAGGGTTAAGGTGGCCTTCGGAGGGCCCGGTGCTGTCAGACCGTGTGCCTGCTCCAGCCCTGCTCTCTGCAGTGTCCTTCAGAAGGGCAGCCCTTCTGAGCATGCCTGCTCCCCCGGCCGCCTCCTCCCAGGCCCTGTGCCTTCCCGGGGCTGGCCCAGCCCGGGGTCCCCAGGCTGCAGAGAGCATCACCCGGGGGGCTCCACCACCCCCTGGCCCAGACTGACCCTTCATCTCCCACCTCCTTCCAGAGCAGAATCCCCAGGGTGGGAGAGCTCCTAACCCTGGTTAATAATTGAGTGATTCCTCCGTGCCTGCCTGCTGGAGCCTGCAGCAGCTCCAGCAAACCTGGGGACCTGGGAGGATGATGGGGCTTGTGTAACCACTCTCCTTTCTCGTGCCTCCTCTTGGCTAGCAGGCTCATCCTGGAAGCATCCTGGCTCTCCCGAGGCCGTGTCCCCTTGCGTGGGTGTTTGGAATGTGGGGTGAAGCCTCAGGAGCATCCGGCTTAACCATGAACGTGCCGTGCCTTGTGCTCCCTTCCCTCCTCCCTCCCCGTCCAGCAAATCCGCTGGCCCCAAAATAAAGACCAGAAACGTTTAGAAGCTGCAGAACAAACTTTGCCAGGTTTCCTTGCCCGAAATCCCTTTAATTTGAAGGATGGGATTTCCTCCAGGTCTTCAAGTGCTCAGACTGTGGTTAAAGCTGGGATTCCTGCCCCTAATTCCTTTCTGCCCCAGCCCAAGGAATTGCTGGCCACCAGTGAGCGATCCCTGTGCGTGCCTTGCTGGGTGTGTGATGTGGGCACAGAGCTGTTTTCATAGGAGCTATTATCTCCTGGATTTCCTTTTCTGTGTTTGCTCAAGCTCTTGGGGTTCATGTTTAACTCGACTGTCTCGCTTTCCATGGGTCCGGTGGTGTCTGATGCTGCTGGGAGGGAGCTGCTCCCGTGGAGTTTGTTTTCCAAAGGAGGAAGCTTGGATGACTGTGTGTGCCCTGTGCTGGGGATTTAGAGATCAGGGGTCACATTATATTATTATTACTATTATTATCATTATTTTATTATTATTATCATCATCTTTAAAGCCTTTATCAAGGCTTGCTCCCCTTTCTGCTGCCCCTGGATGTGCCCATGGCTGGGCGTCCCCATCTCCCAGCATCCTGCCACAGCCTTCCTCATCTTCCAGGAGGGAAGTTCAGGCACAGGGCTGGGATCAAAGCAGTTCACCCTTGCCTGGCCTCATCCCCACAGTGAGAGCGTTCCTTCCCACCAGTCACCCCATCCCAAAGTGGGATTCTGGCTCCCAACAAGAGATTGGTACCATTGAGCTCTGGAATGCTCTAAAAATACTGAGCGGAGCAAGCAGGGAGCAAAAAATGGCTGAGATTCAGTGAAATCAAAGGCATAATTAAAATGCAGCCCGTGTAAGTGTATTTTTAGGGCCCTACAAAAAGGCTGTAAACCATTGAATTCCCATCAGCACACGAATGTTCCAGTTTAATGGAATCCTGGGGCCTGTGGGGAAGAAGTGAGAGATGCTTAATTGTCAGTGTTTGTGTTTTATTCATGATTGAACATACTTAGCAAGCAAAAACTGATCTGCTGTTGGCTTCTCGCTGCTTGCGTGGCTTTAAGCCTTATCCCAGCCAGAAATTGCCCGGTGTGCTGGAAGGGTCGGTGCTTCCCGGGGTTTGCATGTGCTGTGAAAAGGGATTTTCACCTCCCCTCCCACAGGGGGCTCCGTGCCAGGGCTGCCTCGGGGTGCTCAGGGCTTGTGTGGGCTCCAGGGGATCCAAGAAAGAAGAAAAATCCCATGGGGGTAAATCAGGAGCTGCATCCGGGCTGGGAAGTCCCTGAATGCAGGTGCCTGTGTGTTGGGGGTGCCCTGGGAGAGTTTGGATGTTCCCAGCTCCTCCTGCCTCCCCTCACGCCTGCTGCCAAAGCCATCGAGCTGTCAGCTGGGGCTTGGTGCTGCTGGGGCAAAGCCGAGGCAGGAGCCAGGCTCCTTCCAGCACCAGGGGCCCTTTGGAGCAGCTGGAATGGCTCCTGGAGCCTCGGGTGGGATGAATCCTCGGGGCTCGCCCATGCTGGAGCCTGTGCCTGCAGCTCAGGTGGAATTTGGGGGCTGATCCTCTCCCAGGGCCCTGCTGGGCTGGGCTGGGCTGGGCTGGGCCGGGCTGGGGGCTGCCGGTGCTCAGGTGGCAGTGTGGCCTTGTCCCGTGGGAGCTGGGGCCGGGCTCTGTGCAGGTGGAGCAGGGATGAGCCCGTGGCACAGATGTGGCCCCTGCAGGCTCGGGGGGGATCCGGCTCCTCCTGGAGGGGATTGAATCTGTTGTGGAATTGGTGCAGATGGCACGGCCGGAAGGAGCGCAGGAACACGGCGTGCCGAGGAAGGGTTCCTTATTTTAAGCTGCTTCCCTTGCCAGGGAACAAATATGCCTTGCTTCAAAATAATAATTATAAAGCCTGGGAGGAGATCCAGGGAACCCAAAATCCTTCTGTGGGTGTTGGTGTGCTGGCAGATGCCCGGCTGGGGGTGTTTGGTGGGAATGTCATCCCAGCGGGTCAGGGCTGGCTCACAGACCTGCGTTTGGAGTTGTGCTGTGATTGAAAAAGGGGAAATGTGTTCCCTGTTACCTTGCACCCCAAGGAGGCATCCTGTCCCTGCTGCAACCAGCCATGTAAAACCCCCAGGAGGGAGAATTGCCTCCTGAAATCCACCAAGCAGCAGCTCCCATCCCCGTGCCCTGCGCCAGGGACGCCCGGGGTGGGCACTGTGCCTGGCACGCTGGCAGAGTGGCCCTGGGTGGGCAGGCTGCTGTCTGCTGGGAGGGAAATGCCACTGCCTGCCTGAGCTCGGGATCAGAGCTGGAGCCAGGGACGGCTCGTGTGGAGAGAGCTGCCTGTGCTGCAGGGCTGTCACTGGCCTGGGGTCCACAGAGAGACCCTGGCGTGTCCCAAGGGTGGCTGTCACCTGCCGTCACCTGAGACCAGCAGTACCACGGTCTGGTTAAGCTGCAGTTTCCACTTGACAGAGCGGAGCAGGAGGGGAAACTGAGGCACACAGGGAGTGACAGGTCACGAGGAGTGCAGGAAGGGCTGGGAACTGGGCCCTGACTGTGGCAGGGGTGTCCCCTGCAGACAGCATCCTCCATTCCTGTAGCCAACGTGTGTCTTCCCCTGTCCTTCCCTCCAGGCTTCCACGTGATCCCGTCAGTGTCCAGCATCGTTCCCGAGAGCTGCCTGCTCATCGTGGTGGGCCTTCTGGTTGGGGGGCTCATCAAAGGGGTGGGTGAAAAGCCCCCCATCCTCAAGTCGGACATCTTCTTCCTCTTCCTGCTGCCCCCCATCATCCTGGATGCCGGCTACTTCCTGCCCCTGCGCCCGTTCACCGAGAACCTGGGCACCATCCTCATCTTCGCCGTGGTGGGAACGCTCTGGAATGCCTTTTTCCTGGGGGGGCTGATGTACGCCGTGTGCCAGCTGGGCGGCCCCGGCCTCAACCACATCAGCCTGCTGGCCAACCTGCTCTTCGGCAGCATCATCTCGGCCGTGGACCCGGTGGCCGTGCTGGCCGTCTTCGAGGAGATCCACATCAACGAGCTGCTGCACATCCTGGTCTTCGGGGAGTCCCTGCTCAACGACGCCGTCACCGTCGTGAGTGGCCCGGCCCGGGGAACGGGGTTTGCTTTGGTGCACGGGTGTCTCGGGGTGGTGGCAGCTGCCAGGGCCATTCCGAGCTGCCAGGTGCCTCCTGGCAGCTCCACCTGGACCAAACCTTGTCCAGGTGCAAAGCTAAAAATGGAGGCTTAACGCACTGCAGAGGTGGGTTGAGGTGAAGTGTTTCGCTTGGTGGGCTGGGGAGGCTGAGGGCACGTGCCCAGTCAGCTCTTGGTGCCGTGGGCTCTGGAATCTGCCCTCCTGGCTGGAGTTGCTGCTGTGCCTGTGCCTGTGCCTGCGCCAGTCCTGCCAGGGAAGCACAAGGGGCTGGTGCTGGCTCAGCTGCTGGGGCTGATGCTCTGTCTCTCTCCTTTCACATGGTCACCCTCGCTGTCCTCCAGCTCCCAGGAGGTGGGAGGGCAGCACATCAGCCATGGCAAAGGGGAGAACTGGAGGGGCTGAAGCCAGGCTGGAATCCCACCTGGATCACCCCTCAGCCCCACTGCAAGCAGCAGCTTTGCAGGGACCTTGGGGAGGTGGGGCCAGGCCTGCTCCCTTTCCAAAGGACATCACTGTCCAGGTGCTGGCTTGGCCGTCAGCGTGGCCTTCTCCTCTCTGCAGAGCTGACCTCTAAATTGACTTCTAACCCACTGCTTTTTCCTGGCTCTTTTCCCATATCCCAGCTGTCCATTCCGGAGCTGGCTGCTCGGCCCCTGCTGACAAGGTTCCTGGTGACAAAGAACACTCTGTCCCACTACGGGGCTTTTTCCAGGCACTTCTCCCCCATTTTTCAGCAGAGGGGTGCCTGCAGGGTCTGTGTCCCCACTCTCACCCCTGGGGAATGCTTTTGTCTGCCCCTGTCCCACCCAGGGCCCAGCCCTGGCAGGCAGGAGCTGGCACCTCGCCCTCTCCCTGCCTGCAGGTGCTGCTGTTCCAGCAGGATGCCCTAAATCCTGTTTCCCATCCTGACACGTGCTTTAACATCTCTGCAGTGTCTGGGGGTGGGAGAAGGCAGCACAGCCCACAGTCTTTCCCTCAGGTTTCCCTCAGCTACAGAGGCTGCCTCAAGGGTTTTTGCTGTTCTCTGGGCTGTGTGGAACAGATGATGGTTTTTCTCTCCATGCATCTGTCAGGATCCCCCAGTCCTGACCTGCTCGTTGGGGGAGCAGGAGCAGCCTCTGGCTGGTGACCAAAGGCCCTCCTGGAACAGCTGGAGAGCAGAGCTGTCCTGCACACATCTTGGGTGGCACCGTGTCCCTGTGGGCACAGAGGACAGGGAGCTGGTCCCCCTGGGTCTGTGTCTGGCACAGCAGAGCACCAGCAGCTGGTTTTGGTGTGAGCCTTGGTCAAGCACAGGACCCGGCTGGGGGTCACCAAGCAGCGGCACAGCTCAGCTCAGGTGTGCCAGGCTCCCAGGGGAGCTCCCTGGGCAGGTCTCCTCCGAGGTCAGGCTGTCCCACCAGAGGGACAGTTTGAACCCTGCTCTCCTTTCTCCCTGCCAGGTCCTCTACCACCTCTTTGAGGAGTTTGCCAGCTTCGAGCAGGTGACCATCCTCGACATCATCCTCGGCTTCCTCAGCTTCTTCGTGGTGTCGCTGGGCGGGGTCTTGGTGGGCGTCATCTACGGGGTGATCGCTGCCTTCACGTCCCGCTTCACCTCCCACATCCGCGTCATCGAGCCCCTCTTCGTGTTCCTCTACAGCTACATGGCCTACCTGTCTGCCGAGCTCTTCCACCTGTCCGGCATCATGGCGTGAGTTGGGAGGGGGGAGGAGGTGCCTCCTGTCCCCAGCCCCCTTGGGAGGATTTACTGGGCTGTAGCCACAGTCTTCTGGCTGGCCCAGCGTGGGCAGTACGTGCCCAGTGAGGCCCAGTTTGGGCTGGGATGTGCAAGAGGCACACGAGAGAAGTGAGTCTGGGGAGTTGTCCCACGGATCCCGGGGTGCTGTCAGCCTGTTCCATCCTCCCGGGCACACAGGAGCAGGCAAGGCCTGCTGAGCACTCAGGACAACATGGGTTTGTGCTCCAGTGCTCACCCCTGCCCTGCCAGGGGAAGGAGAAACCTCCTGTTGCCTTCTCTGGAGGCCTTGAACATTGGCTGGTGGTTCACAAGGCCTGTCCTGCCCTGGAGTTTGGTGTCACAACACAAAATGCTGCTGCAGGGCCAGGGCTTGGGGCTGTCCCCATGTCCCCACGGCTGCTGAGGGCCCTGACCTCACCCCCAGGCTGATTTGCGCCGGTGTGGTCATGCGGCCCTATGTGGAAGCCAACATCTCCCACAAGTCCCACACCACCATCAAGTATTTCCTCAAGATGTGGAGCAGTGTGAGCGAGACCCTCATCTTCATCTTCCTGGGCGTCTCCACCGTGGCTGGTCACCACTACTGGAACTGGACCTTCGTCATCAGCACGCTGTTCTTCTGCCTCATCGCCAGAGTGTTGGGTGAGGTGCCGGTGTGGTGGCAAAGTCCTCGGGGTGGTAAAAGAATCATGACATGGTTTGGGTTGGGAGGGACCTTAAAGCCCATCTCGTTCCACCTGCCATGGCAGGGACACCTTCCTCCATACCAGGTTGCTCCGAGCCCTGTCCAGCCTGGCCCTGAGTGGCCATCTGGGTCATGTGAGCTCTCAGGACCGTGATGGTGTGCCTTGCTGGGGGGCTGGAGGTGGCTGGGTGGCACTGCTCCACCGTGGGCACCACCCGTGCTGTGGTTGGTGCTGTGGGGAGATGGGGCTGAGCCGTGCTTGTGCCAGACACGGGGTGGGAGCTGCTCAGGGGTGTCGAGATGAGCAGACAGCTTTCGCCTGCACCCACGGCCCCAAGGGGCTCAGGGTGGGCTCTTTGGGACTGGAAGGGATCCTTGGCCGTTCACACAGGACTGTGCTGCTCCCCCAGGTGTCCTTGTCCTCACCTGGTTCATCAACAAGTTCCGAATCGTGAAGCTGACGCCCAAGGACCAGTTCATCATCGCCTACGGGGGCCTGCGGGGAGCCATCGCCTTCTCCCTGGGCTACCTCCTGGACTACAAACACTTCGGCATGAGGGACATGTTCCTCACAGCCATCATCACTGTCATCTTCTTCACCGTTTTCGTGCAGGTTGGTGGCACTCAGCCTGTGCTTTCAGAGGGAAAGGGGGCTCTTCATGGCCGTGTGGAGAGTGGGGAGCCCGTCCCCAGCCTCCGTCCCTGACCCTGTCACTGTCCCACATCTCCAAAATGCTGCACGGTGACACCAACAGCGGTTTGGCTTTGCTGAGCCCATCCCACTCCCACCACTGTGCCTCGGGCAGAGGTGTAACCCCCCTTCCCCTCCCCAGGGCATGACCATCCGGCCCCTGGTGGATCTGCTGGCTGTGAAGAAGAAGCAGGAGACGAAGCGCTCCATCAACGAGGAGATCCACACGCAGGTAACGCGCTGCTCCGGCCGCCCGCGCCGCCTTAGCCCTCTGCTCTCTCTGCTTCTGCCACTCCACCTCTGTCACTGGGACTGCCCCTAAATCAGTGCCCAAGGTAAGGGGGCCAGAGCCAGGGCTCTCCCCTGTCTGTGTCGTCCGGTGCCTGCTCTGACCCACACCCCCAGTGCCTGTAGAGCCAAGCCCGGTTGTGTGGGTCCGTCCTGCCCTCCCAAAGCCCATCCTGGACCCACAGCCCTGATCTTACACGTCCTCAGTGCCTTCCCCATGTGTCAGTGTGGGTGTCAGGGGAGGGAGAGGGTGGGCAAGAGCCCTCTGAGCTGCTCACGCCTTGGACCATCTCTTCCAGTTCTTGGATCACCTTCTGACAGGGATTGAGGATATCTGTGGTCACTACGGGCATCACCACTGGAAGGACAAGTGAGTGGGGAGGTGTGGTGGCTGGGGAAGGGTTTCAGTCACCACCCAGAAGGTTTCACAGCCCTGTGCCAGGTTTTTCCCTGCACTTTAATATTCACATGCAGACTTGCCATGGGGAATTATGGCCCTGGCTTGGGAGCAAGTGGGGCTGCAGGGCTGCAGGTCCATGGCAGGGTGGGAGCCGCCAGTGGCCAGTCCCTGCAGGAGCTCAGGGCCATCCCTAGTGGGTACCAGCAGGTGCTGGGTGTTGTGGAGACGCCCTGGCTTGGGAGGGATTCAGGGAAGCGTGGCCTGAGCCGTGCTGGTGGAGCTGGACCCAGCCCCGGGCCCAGCAGCGCTGTCCTGGGCGGGGCCGGGCGGTGGGCAGTGGGACCAGGGCGGAGCCGGGGCTGACCTGTGGCTGCTCCTCCTCCCGCGTTCCGGGAAGGCTGAACCGCTTCAACAAGAAGTACGTGAAGAAGTGCCTGATCGCGGGGGAGCGCTCCAAGGAGCCCCAGCTCATCGCCTTCTACCACAAGATGGAGATGAAGCAGGCCATCGAGCTGGTGGAGAGCGGCGGCATCGGCAAGATCCCCTCTGCCGTCTCCACCGTCTCCATCCAGTGAGTTCCCTCCCGTGGTGCCCTGAGTGCTCCCTGCTGGTGGCCACAGGGCCAGCAGCCCCTGGCTACTGCGTGGCTGTGGCTCTGAGTCCTGTCTGTCCACGCAGGAACATCAACCCCCAGACCCTCCCTTTGGACCGCGTCCTTCCAGCCCTGTCCAAGGACAAGGAGGAGGAGATCCGGAAAATCCTCCGCACGAACCTGCAGAAAACCAGGCAGAGGGTGAGGTGTCCCCTGGGGCTGTGTGTGTCCCCTTTGCCTGGCTGGGAGGGGCAGGGACGCTGCCCACCAGACACCCTCAGCTGCCGGACCCCTGCTCTCCTGCCCTGCTGTGCCTTGTGCTCCTGGCCTGACTCTTCTTCCCCGGGAGGCTTTTCCTCCTGGGATGGTGCTGGGATAGTCTGGGGGGCAGGCTGATTCAGTCAGTGGCTGAGCCCAGCCTTTAAATCCTTGCTGGGCCAGGGTGGGTCAGGATCAAGCATCCCGTGGTGGCACACAAGGGATGAGCCACGAGCCTGCCTGGACCTGCTCTGCCCACTGCTGGCTGTTTCATCCATCTCCAGCAGAATGGGGCTGTGAGCTTTCTTTCCCTGTCTCTCTGGGATTTTAACCCGTCTCCTTCCTTGGGATCTCTCCCCAGCTGCGATCCTACAACCGGCACACGCTGGTGGCCGACCCCTACGAGGAAGCCTGGAACCAGATGCTCCTGCGGAGGCAGAAGGCTCGGCAGCTGGAGCAGAAGGTCTGGGGGCACACCAGGGCGGGGATGCTGCCAGGGCTGGGCAGGACGGGGGCCAGGGGGGCTTCCCAGCCTGGGACGGCACCGGGAGGGGGCTGAGGTTCGGGTGACTGAGGGTGACCCCAAGCCTTGGGGGTCACCCTGGAGCGTGGCTGGGAGGATCTGTGCCCGTGCCCTCTGCATCCCTGCTGCTCCCTGCCCATCCCTGTGGCCAGTTCCCTGACCCTGGCCAGTCCCGTGACATGCCCTGCTCCCGTTGCAGATGAACAATTACCTGACGGTGCCGGCGCACAGGCTGGACTCGCCCACCATGTCCCGGGCTCGCATCGGCTCAGGTAGGTGCGGAGGAGCTGCCCCAGGAGCGGCGCTGCCGGCACCTGGAGCCCTCGGAGCCTGTGCTGTGCTGCACCTCCTCGGCTCCCTGTGGCTGTCCAGCCCCGACCATCCCCATCCCACACCCATTCAGCCGAGCCCCAGAGGGTTGCTGTTCCGAGCAGGAGCACCCGGCTCGCTTCCCAGCACAATTCCCGCTGGGAAGTCAGGTTGGGCGGTCCCTCCGGAGCTCTGCTCGCTCCATCCACGCAGCCACGTCTCTGTCCGTGCCCCTCCCAGCCCTCCCCAGGGGACGGGATCGGGAGCGTTTAGCCTCAGGACCTGTTGCCACTGGATTCCCAGTCTGTCCGTCTCACATTTGCTTTGGCCCCCTCGGTCCCTCCCGTTCCGCGTGTCCCCTCCCGCTGCGGGGACGGGGTGCCGGGTGCCGGGGTGTGCCCGCTGCAGCGCCGGGGTTCGTCAGCAGGGGGCGGCCTCGCCCTTCGCGGTGGAGCCGGGCTGCCGGCAGCTCCGGCGGGGATGTGGGCACCGGGAACGGGAATTACACGGCTGGACGGGAAATCAGCGAGACAGCCCGGGCACCCCGCCCCACACAAACACCTGGGGTGCATCCCTGAGACCCCCCCGTTCCCTGCCTGACCCCTCTGTGCCTCCCAGACCCGCTGGCCTACGAGCCCAAGGAGGACTCGGAGAACCTGCCCATCATCACCATCGACCCGGCCTCGCCGCAGTCCCCCGAGTCCGTGGACCTGATGAGCGAGGAGCCCAAGGGCTGCAGTGGCCTCCCGCCCTCGCCCGAGGAGGATGAGGAGGGGCTGGTGATGCGGGTGAAGGAGCCTTCCTCCCCGGGGACTGACGACGTCTTCACCCCGGGCACCGGCGACAGCCCCAGCAACCAGCGGATGCTGCGGTGCCTGAGCGACCCCGGCCCGCGGCCGGAGCCCGAGGAGGGGGAGCCCTTCATCCCCAAGGGGCAGTAGCTGCTGGCACAAAGCCTCCAAATCGTTTCTCTCTCTCTTCATTCATTCGTTCTTTGCTCTCCTTTTTGGTTTCTTGTCACTACACACTGGGTTCAGGAAGGGGAGACTGTCCTGGATGGACTGGGATTGCCAGGACAGCTCTGCCCAGCGAGCCCTGGGCTGGCCCCAATGAGCAGGAAAGGAGCCCTGGGATGCCCCGGGCTCCTCGGGCCGTGTGGCCTGGGGGTGACGGACAATTTTCTGCCCGGGATTGGGATTTGCAGGTGCCTCACAGCCCCCGCGGGGCTCTCCCAGAGGTGCCCACCCACTCAGGACCTGCGGCCGGCTCTGACCAGGGGTCTCCACAGTCACTCCCCCATGGCACAGCTTCCCCTCTCCCCTCTTGTGCTCTATTGCCTCCTCGCCTTGCTCCGGAGCGGAGGGATGGGACAGCAGGAGCTGGCACGGGGGCTGGCATACACACAGGGGTCCCTCTGTGTGCAGGGCCCCCTGCACCCTCCCGGGCACCTCGGGCTCGTGCCGCTGCTCCCTTGCCTTGGCAACTTCCCCATGGGACCGGCTGTGCCTGGGATCCTCCCTCCTGGCCTCACATTTCATGCCAGGTCTTTTCAAATAAATATTCTAGAGCCATGCAGGGGGGCAGCTGGGACCCCCCTCGCTTTGAGCAGCCTCTCCATCCCTCCTGGAACTGCTGTCACCTGTCCCCCCTCCGCCAGCCTCGGCCCCTCGCCCTGTGCCAGCGCGGCGGCGGCTGCTCCTTAACCAAAGATGGGGCCCGGGGTGTGCCAGGGGCATTATTTGTCCCCCTGCCAGCGAGAGGAGCTGGGGGAGAGCCAAGTGCCAGCCCCCCCAGCGTGGGGACACGTTGGATCCGGAAGGTTGGCAGCAGGGGACGACGGGAAGTGCCGGGGGTCCTGGAAGGACCCGTCTTTCCCCAAGGCTTGGGAGGGATCACTGGGTGTTCTGGTGACTTGCAGCCCTCCCTGGGGTCAGGGATGTCCTGTGTCTGTCACCTTGTCCCCCACGTGCCAACCAGCTCCCGCCACGTGCCACCTTTGCCATGGGTACCGTGGGGTGCTCACCGCCCCCTCCCCGGGGACCCCGGCCGCTGTCCCCTCCCCGTGCCGTGCCTTGCCACGCTCTGCCCCGCTGCCTTGGTGGGCACCTGTCCCACGTCCCACCCGCTCCACATCCCGCTGGGACCCCCAGGTCCGGCGTCCGCGGGGCTCCGTCACCGGGGCGAGCGCCCACGTCGCTGCCTGCGCCTGCCTGCTGCCCTGCTCTGTTTCCAGGAGGAAAAATAGCAATGGAAATTCTCTTGTATAAAAAGGAAAAAAAAAAACCAAACCCACATGTAAAGAGATTCTTGGTTTTTATCATAAATATTCTAATAAATTAATGTTAATTTTTAGTGGGGGTTTTTCCAGCTGTTCGGACTCCTGCCGCTGCCACACGGTCCCAGCTGTCCCAGAAGAACAAGGTGGCTGTGACACTTCGTCCCCTTTGCTGGGAGGGAGAGTGCCTCTCACCCTCCTGCCGTGGCTCAGGGACAACTGTAGCCCCCTCCTAGGGGGACATTTTAAGCCATTCCCAGCTTTGGCAAAGACAGAGGCTCAACAGAGCCCGGGCTCCCAAATCCCTGCCTGGAGCTGCAGCGGTGTGAGGGTGTCTTGGGAGGGTCTCCCGGGGGAGGGTCCTTTTCCAGGGGGGTGGATCACCCAGCGCAGCCCCGGGATGCCAGCCGGGTGTCCCAGCACGGCTCTGCCCGTCCCGACCCCGTGTGCAGTCCCCAGGGAGAAAGGGCCAGCACCTGCCTTGTCCTGGCACTGCAGCAGGGCTTGGGCAGGGGGTAAGGGGTCCACCCCCGGGAGAGGGACCCTGGGAACATCTGAGCGCTGTGATTTTCTTCCTGGGTTTCCCCAGGAGCCGAGGCTGGATCTGAGCCCTCACAGAGCAGCCGGTTCCCACCAGCACCCCAGGACCGCGGGGAGGAAAGAGGCTCCGGGCAGCGCCTGGGTGAGGAGCAGCACCACAGCCCCAAAATCCCGCAGGATCCCCTTTCCAGCCCCAGCAGGAGTCCCCCTGCGGGGCCGGGGGGGTCCCGGGGCAGCCGGAGCCCCTCTCCTCGGGGAATCGCGGTGGGAACGTGTCCGTGGCCGCCCAGCGAAGCCCCGAGCCGGCAGCCGTGACTCAGCCCGCGGCCATCCCGCGCACCTTGCTCATTCACCTGCCCGAAATACCTGAACGCCAGGGTCCCCCGGCCTGCGGCGGGACTCGGCTGGGTCACCCCACCGCGGGGGTGGCCCGAGGGGTCCCTGGGCAGGATGAGGTGGCCGGGGATGTGGGGCGGGCGGTGCCGTGGGGCCTTGGCAGTGCCAGTTTGGTGGGGCAGGGTCTGGGGGAGTTTGTCCCCAGGGCAGGGTGACACCAAAACAGCAGGGTTTGGCAGGAACAGGCACAGCCGGGCCGTGGCTCCATCCTCACTGGGGGACAGCAGCGGCCTTGGCATCCCAGTGCCAGGGGTGGGAGCACGGGATGTGCCGGGCACTGCCCACCCCGGACACTGCCCACCCTGTCCCTGCCCACCCCGGGCACAGAGGGAGCAGCAGGAGCGCGGCAGCCCCGGGCAATGCCCAGGTAACTCACCTGCCCACGTGCTAGGCAGCATCACCTGCAGCCTGATTGCAGTCATACCTTTCGAGCGAGAACTCCCCAAACCGAGGCATTTCCAGGATATTCTTATTTCTGTCTCAAAGGGTGAGTAACTTATTTTAATGAGGGAGGACTAATGATCCCTCCAGGGCTGGGCTGTCACCGCTGAGCCACTGCCAAAGCACACGCAGTGCTGAGGGGATGGGCCCCAGCGTGTCCCCCCAGCCCCATGGTCCTGGCAGTGATCTCTTTTCCCTGTGTGTGCCCCCCGTGCCCCATATCCCCCTCTCCCTCCCAAAGCATGTTTGGACCTTGGTGGTGGCAGCAGGGACAGGGAGAAAAGGGGCACTGAGCAGGAGGACCTTGTCCTTCCACGTGTGTGCCACGGTGTTTATGCCCCCATCCGTGAGGGTTAAAGATCTGCTGCCTCTGCAGTGGCAGGAGACCGCCCCAGCCAGGAGACAGGCTTTCCTGTGCCTCAGTTTCTCTCCGTGGTCCAGCACGAAGCCTGGGGTGCAGCGGGTGGCAGGAGGGGAGTGACTGTCCCCTTGTCCCCAGCAAGGGCCGAGAGCCCTCGAGGAGCCCGAGTCACCGGCTCCAGGCTCAGCAGCCTCCAGAGCAGAGCTCCTGGCTCTCCCGAGAGCAGCAGGGGTGGGACAGGGTGTCCTGGAGCTGCCACCACCCGCGGCTGTGCTCAGGTGTCACCCGGGGCCCAAAACCCAAAGTGGAGGGAGCGGCTGTGCTCCCTGCCAGGCCCAAATTAGTGGCACCGAGATGGGTCATCCCCTGCCACGGCTGGAAAGGCACAAGTCATGCCAAGAAAAACAGCACGTGGTGTCACCGGGAAGGCACCGAGCCTGGGGACACACAGGTCATGCTGCCAGGGGACAGGGATGTCCCCAGCCAGTGACGCCCCAGGGCAGATTCAAGGGAGGGCACATCGGTGCTGGGGCCACGTTGTTGCCGTGTCCCTGTCCCCACAGCCTGGCGGTGCCGTGTCCCCCCCACTCCCCGGGCAGCATTTTGCAGCAGCTGGGGGAGGTGACAGGTGCCATTCCCCAGCTCTGTGTCACCTGCAGTAATGACACCCTGCGCTCCCTTTCATCTCAGGGCCTCCCGGGTGGCCCCTCTCCGGCAGCATCGCTCATCATCCCTTCCAGGATGGGATGTGGCCCAGTCCAGGGGTTCAGGGTGGTGACACGGGGACCCCAGGCTGAGATCAGAGAGTGGCAGCAGTGACACCCCTCGTGCCAGGCAGAGGGTGCCCACAACGCCCCTTATGCCAAACCCAACCTTGCTGTGGCCGGCACGGGGAGAACACAAAACACCTCTTTGGACAGCTGCAGCCACCACAGCAGCTGGTGGCACTGCCCCAGGGACCCAGCGAGCAGCGCTGGCACCTCTGGGACGGGCTGTGTGGGAGTGAGCGGGGCTGGACAGTGAACTCGAGTGCCTGGGAGGTGTCCAGGAGCTGTGTTTGCCGAGGGAGGATTCGGACAGGGCCGTGGAGACGGACTCCNGTTTGGTGGGGCAGGGTCTGGGGGAGTTTGTCCCCAGGGCAGGGTGACACCAAAACAGAAGGGTTTGGCAGGAACAGGCACAGCCGGGCCGTGGCTTCATCCTCACTGGGGGACAGCAGCGGCCTTGGCATCCCAGTGCCAGGGGTGGGAGCGCGGGTTGTGCCGGGCACTGCCCACCCCGGACACTGCCCACCCTGTCCCTGCCCACCCTGTCCTGCCCACCCCGGGCACAGAGGGAGCAGCAGGAGCGCGGCAGCCCCGGGCAGTGCCCAGGTAACTCACCTGCCCACGTGCTAGGCAGCATCACCTGCAGCCTGATTGCAGTCATACCTTTCGAGCGAGAACTCCCCAAACCGAGGCATTTCCAGGATATTCTTATTTCTGTCTCAAAGGGTGAGTAACTTATTTTAATGAGGGAGGACTAATGATCCCTCCAGGGCTGGGCTGTCACCGCTGAGCCACTGCCAAAGCACACGCAGTGCTGAGGGGATGGGCCCCAGCGTGTCCCCCCAGCCCCATGGTCCTGGCAGTGATCTCTTTTCCCTGTGTGTGCCCCCCGTGCCCCATATCCCCCTCTCCCTCCCAAAGCATGTTTGGACCTTGGTGGTGGCAGCAGGGACAGGGAGAAAAGGGGCACTGAGCAGGAGGACCTTGTCCTTCCACGTGTGTGCCACGGTGTTTATGCCCCCATCCGTGAGGGTTAAAGATCTGCTGCCTCTGCAGTGGCAGGAGACCGCCCCAGCCAGGAGACAGGCTTTCCTGTGCCTCAGTTTCTCTCCGTGGTCCAGCACGAAGCCTGGGGTGCAGCGGGTGGCAGGAGGGGAGTGACTGTCCCCTTGTCCCCAGCAAGGGCCGAGAGCCCTCGAGGAGCCCGAGTCACCGGCTCCAGGCTCNTCTGCAGTGGCAGGAGACCGCCCCAGCCAGGAGACAGGCTTTCCTGTGCCTCAGTTTCTCTCCGTCGTCCAGCATGAAGCCTGGGGTGCAGCGGGTGGCAGGAGGGGAGTGACTGTCTCCTTGTCCCCAGCAAGGGCCGAGAGCCCTCGAGGAGCCCGAGTCACCGGCTCCAGGCTCAGCAGCCTCCAGAGCAGAGCTCCTGGCTCTCCCGAGAGCAGCAGGGGTGGGACAGGGTGTCCTGGAGCTGCCACCACCCGCGGCTGTGCTCAGGTGTCACCCGGGGCCCAAAACCCAAAGTGGAGGGAGCGGCTGTGCTCCCTGCCAGGCCCAAATTAGTGGCACCGAGATGGGTCATCCCCTGCCACGGCTGGAAAGGCACAAGTCATGCCAAGAAAAACAGCACGTGGTGTCACCGGGAAGGCACCGAGCCTGGGGACACACAGGTCATGCTGCCAGGGGACAGGGATGTCCCCAGCCAGTGACGCCCCAGGGCAGATTCAAGGGAGGGCACATCGGTGCTGGGGCCACGTTGTTGCCGTGTCCCTGTCCCCACAGCCTGGCGGTGCCGTGTCCCCCCCACTCCCCCGGCAGCATTTTGCAGCAGCTGGGGGAGGTGACAGGTGCCATTCCCCAGCTCTGTGTCACCTGCAGTAATGACACCCTGCGCTCCCTTTCATCTCAGGGCCTCCCGGGTGGCCCCTCTCCGGCAGCATCGCTCATCATCCCTTCCAGGATGGGATGTGGCCCAGTCCAGGGGTTCAGGGTGGTGACACGGGGACCCCAGGCTGAGATCAGAGAGTGGCAGCAGTGACACCCCTCGTGCCAGGCAGAGGGTGCCCACAACGCCCCTTATGCCAAACCCAACCTTGCTGTGGCCGGCACGGGGAGAACACAAAACACCTCTTTGGACAGCTGCAGCCACCACAGCAGCTGGTGGCACTGCCCCAGGGACCCAGCGAGCAGCGCTGGCACCTCTGGGACGGGCTGTGTGGGAGTGAGCGGGGCTGGACAGTGAACTCGAGTGCCTGGGAGGTGTCCAGGAGCTGTGTTTGCCGAGGGAGGATTCGGACAGGGCCGTGGAGACGGACTCCACCTCCTAAACCCACAGCGGGCATATAGACACGGGCATGGGGACGGCAGCGCGGGCGTGGGGACAGCGATGAGAGCGTGGGGACAGCGATGAGAGCATGGGGACAGCGATGAAAGCGTGGGGACAGTGATGAGAACGTGGGGACAGTGATGAAAGCGTGGGGACAGCGATGAGAGCATGGGGACAGCGATGAAAGCGTGGGGACAGTGATGAGAGCATGGGGACAGTGATGAGAGCGTGGGGACAGCGGCAGCTGTGCTGGGGACAGTGGGCGTCTGCCCGGCCATGGTGGCTTTTGTGCACGGGGACGGCTGCAATCCGCCTGGGGACAGTTTGTGCCCGCCTGGGGACAG